>MJUU01064820.1:382427-393103 GCA_002080025.1 Modiolus philippinarum
AAATCAACATAAAACTTAACATTCGGAAAATATTGTCTCACTTCAGTAAGATAAATTACTAATCGTAACTCATGTTTATTGATAGTGGGACAAGTCCTCCTATTAATAAAGATAGGTGCGATTACTATTATTACCGAAATGGCCATACAGCCTATTAAGGTATTTCGATCCTAATAAAAATATCAGACAGAATTTTTTTATTTTAAGATATTTTGTAGGTCTTAACCTATATGTTCCAAAAATAAAATAAAAATGATATGTCACCGATCATCTTTTCCTGTAATCTGGCTTTGAAAATCAGGCCAAATTCAGTATTTTTCAGCAATATTTACAAAGAATATATAGGGAACTGTGAGAACATGCTTATTGTTTATCTTTCATATAAAATAAATATCAGACAGATTTTTTTAATTTTTTGATATTTCAGAGATATATACTTAAGCTATCTGTTACGCTGAAAAAATCTACATGTCACCGTCCGATTAAGAAAGTTATTTGATATAGTTTACGAAATAAACAATATTTACGGGTAAAGGGAGCTAATTGGCGGGAAAGTGTATGTCAATCTATTATGACGTCACAAGGAATAGGCCAATACAGGATTATTCCGGCTTGAAAATCAAGTCAATTCCGCATCCGATTCGTGTTACACAAATGCGCCAATCGAATGCGCCGTGTATTAGTGTCGATCTACCTTAAAATATATTGCAGTTGGAGTAAACATATGCGTTATGGTCTCATGTTCATTTACTCCATATCCTTTCATAAAATATTCCATATATTCTAGACTCCATTCGATGACTCCATAAATTCTAAACTCCACTCCATGACTCCACTCCAAGACTCCACTCCATAAAATGCATGGTGCCGATCTGGTGTCAGACATAAGACTTGAATTTTATCATATCTGATCAAATAGAATGACTAAATTTTGTTTGGATGCTGACCAACCATCAGAGCTGCATGCATTTGCTAAGTAAGTTGATCATACCATATGTAGAAATTGGGATATTAATTTGGAAGTAAAACTGAATGTAAGTCCACATAGCAAGGAAATTTTAATTTTCTTGGATCATGTCACAAACCTTTCATAGCAATAAGCTGAACTCTGATGTAATGTTCCTTGCTAGGCCAATTAAACTTAATATGTAAATTTTCATCCAGCCCCATGAAAAAATATGGGGTGGGTGGGAGTAATTTATTTCTTATGATTTATTTTTGTTGTAGAACTTGTCAGTTGTTCCTTCCCTTCACTTTTGGAGTGTGTTCCCAACCTGTCCAGTAACGATAATGTAGCTCAATCTCTGATGAATGCTCATCTATAACACCCGATACGATGTCATTATAGGTGTCAAATACTGTCTTCGAGTCTTTGAAATTCAACAATCTGCAACAACTCCCCCGAATGCAAAAACCGTTTCATCAACTACAGGAAACGACTATGTGTATGTAAACAGAAACATATATCTGATACGGACACAAATTAATAAACCAGAATTAAGATGCCGTGGAATTTTGAAATATAAATTAATCTCTGGCGGGTCCATTTTCTACGGGTGGGGATGAAAAACTACCAATTAATTTTAATTAGCCTTAACTTTAACATATTGCTCAGTAGTTACACAATGATTGACATTGATAGTTAAGTATACTGAAAGGAAAAATGTTGTATTTCTTTTGCTAATCAGAATACTTATACAGGTCATTCTAATCACATGATATTGGCTGGACAATAGCATACTGTATTGTGGGAAATTTTTTGCAAGGATCTAATTTTCACTGTATTCGCAAGGTTTATGGAAGCACAAAAATGAAATCTTGCAAAATCAAAGTCCATATATGAGGGGGAGCTGGAGGGGGTCTCATCCAAGAATCCTGACTTTATTTTTTCTAAATCTCGAAATCCCGAACTACAAAGAAACTTAAAGACTGATGAAATCTTGATTACCGGTGAAACTATTTCCCGAAATCCCGGGCTTTGATAATAAAATTCCAAATCCCGAGCTTTAAACACCTAATCCCAACATCCCGAAAAAGGGCCCGCTCCCCCTCGTATATTTTCATATGCTTCTCTTCTTTACACAATTTTCCATTCTCTAAAACTTAATACCCCTCTTTGGAGAATGAATCCTGAAAATTAGTCAAATACGATAAGCTTAACTGAAAGCATTTCATCCAAGTTCTGGCTTATCACTATAAAGGGTGTGTGTCAAGACCGAATTATCTGTCGTTTACAAAGCTACTTTTACCATCCTATGTTTATCTTTTACTGATCAGACTTTTTATTCTTATTTTTTATTTTTTACAATGCTTTGTGACGACAGAACAATCTCTTATAAAAATCGTGAGATCTCTTCCAATTTGGATGCAGTGAAATTTTGGCTGGGTGTTGCCTGCACCTGTATAAAAACACCTACTGGAAGAAATCGGAACTATTTTCCTTCAATTTTAATAAAGTTTCAAGTAACGTAAATATGAAATATCCCTTCTATGCCTCCATTAAAAGTTCAAGCGTATCTCTTTTCATTAACCTGGTGCCATTTTGAATATTAAAATTGGCACTTGATAAAATTAAGTTCAAAATCGTACATGGAAAAGACATGTTTTTTACCAAGACATGTTTTTTACCATACCTTTTCCAGTCAAATACACGAAACTTTTTTTTGTAATTTTTTATTTTTTCAAAATTTCAACATACAATTACATAATACAAGTACAGAGTTATATATAAACAATCATTTAACATAATATCATAAAATATTTTCACACAGATATGTTAAATTTTTTTTTATACTTTTTATAGGAAAGCAAGTATAGTTAAGAGAATATGAAGGAGAGAGAGAGAGAGAGAGAAAGAGCATAGAAAAGGTGGTAAGCTAATATTGAAAGTCATACTACATGTATTGAAATTATATAAAAATGTATTTAAATTTCTCCCATATTTTATCAAAATGGTCTACCTTCTTATTTTTAACAGATAACATTTTTTCTATTGTATACATATATTTCAATTTTTCTTTCAATGCTTGTAAAGACAGCCTTTGTTTAAAACATCTTGTATTATAAATATATTGTTTAATATGCATAATTATAATGTTATATGGGTCACCCTTAGAGATATAAGATGTATTACCAAAGATAATGTTAAGCTTTGTAAATGGTATACTCACACCATTTACAAGAAACAAATCATCAATTTCACGAAGAAAATTTTGAATAAATTCACAGTTCCAAAATAGATGCTCAATAGTTTCTGCCTCTGAATCACAAAAAGTGCAGTCAGCATTGTTAGTAATATTTATTTTTGAAAGAAAGTGATTTGTAGCAATAATACGATGATTAATGCTGTATTGTAGCCACTGCAGTTTAGTATTATTAGTGACTCTAAATGGTAAACAAAAAATCTTTTTCCAGTTGAGGGATTCATTATCTAGTATTTCTGCCCATTTTAATTGCCCTTTTGGTGTGGTATCATTTTTAATCAGTATATTATACATATCTCTGGAGCCCTTTTTACTTTTCAAAATAGTTGAAATAAATGAAGGAATGAATGGATTCTGTAATTTATAATTATCGACTTGAAAAGATTTTGCAGCATGTTTTACAGCTGCAATAATACTATTATACTTCATAAAATTTGCATTAATTCCATATTTATGGTGTAACTGTTTAAAAGAAAGATATGATCCATCATCATTCACTAAATCATTTATATATTGGATGCCTTTGACAAACCAATCTTTATAAAAAACAGTTTCACCACCAATTTTTATTATTTTGTTAAACCATAACGGAGACGCTAGTAAAAAATCCCAATCTTCATGTGCATCTCTTTCTACTACTGTTTTCCATGAGTTCAACACATCTATCCAAAATTTGTTTTTCATATTCCTTTGAATTTTTTGTGAATATCCAATCCCACAATTAAAAAATATATTAATATCAAATGATGAACTAAAAATGCTAAAAGTTATTTTGAAATGTTCGTCTTATCCACGTAGATTTTAATGCCATCATAAATGAAACCAAATTTATCCTTTCTAAACCACCATCTTGGTAATCTTTTTGTTAAAAATTCTTTTTAACTCTATGGGTAGGTGAACTCCATATAAATGTATAAATCAGATTATCAATTTTCTTTAAAATATCTTCACTTGGATTAGGTAAGGAAATAATTAAATGATTTAACACTGGTAATATTAATGTCTTCACAACTGTGATTTTTCCAATAACTGTAAGGCTTCTTTTTGACCATTGGTTTATAAGATTCTTAATTTGAACAATTCTTTCTTCATAATTCAGTTTAATCATTTTATCCAAATCTTCATCAAAATTTAGACCCAGAAGCTTAAATGGGGTTTCCCCCCAATTAAGATTTCGATTTTGACATAAAATTTCCTCACTATATTTTTTACTCCCAATCCAAATAACTTGTGTCTTTGAAAAATTAATATTTAAACCAGAAATTCCAGCAAACCAATCTAATTCTTAAAGTGTTTCTTGTAAAGATTTTTCAGTTCCATCCAATAATAAAGATGTATCGTCAGCAAACTGAGAAAGCTTATGTTCAATCTGAGTAATATGAATTCCTTTAATGTTTTTGTTACCTCGGATTTTAATTGCAAGAATTTCAGCACACAAAATAAAGAGATATGGTGACAAGGGATCACCTTGGCGACAGCCACGTTCTATATCAAAGAAGTCTGATATGTTTCCCCCCTGTATCACAGCTGACTTAATATTACAGTAGAATACTTTGACCCAATTTATTATACTTTCGCCAAAATTAAAAAATCTAAGAACAGTGGGTAGAAATTCCCATGATATAGAAACAAATGCCTTTTCAAAATCTATTAATAATAAAAGACCGGGAATTTCATGTTCCTCTGTATATTGCATAATATCATAAATAAGCCTTAAATTTTCTCCAATATATCTTCCACTAATAAATTCTGTTTGATCAAGGTCAATAAGTTTGTCTAAAACTTTTTTAAATCTATTTGCAATTGCTGCAGAACCAATTTTGTACACTGTATTCAATAATGATATACAATGTAGGTCGCCAGTTTTTTAAAAAGTGGGGAGGTTTATCCCCCTTTGGCAAACATGTTATTATACCCTGTTTTTGTGTTATTGGAAGTTCCCCTGTAGTAAACGCATAATTCAAAGATTTTACTACAAAATGTTGTAAATCTTTCCAAAAAAATTTTTTTAAATTCAGAAGAAAAACCATCAGATCCAGGTGATTTATTATTTTTCAGCTTTTTCAATGCTTCCCCAGCTTCCTTTAATGTAATTCCCCCCTCTAACAAAACCTGTTCATCATCTGTTAAAACATTATAATGAACATTTTGTAAATCTTGCTCAAGGTTTAATACATTTGTCTCAGAGTTGGAATTTCTTTTTCTATATAGATTTTCATAAAATAATTTGACTTCTTTTAATATTTCTGACTGATTTGTAACAACATTTCCGTCATCTTTTTCTACTTTAGGTATAATTTTGCTGGTAAAATTTCTAGACTCCAATCCACAAAAATAGTTGGTGGGTTTTTCACCCTCTTCTATCCACTTGGCTCTAGACCTAATTATTTTACCTTTTATTTTGTTTTTTCTTAAATTTTCCAATTCTTGTCTTTTGTTTTCTAAATCAGCTAAAGAGTTTTCATCCAAATTATTTTCTAACTCTACAATATCAGCTTTCAACTGTTTTTCTTTTTTCTCACTTTCTCTTTTTTTAAAACTAAAATATGAAATAGTTTTCCCCCTTAATTCCATAAGTAAAGTTTCGAGAAATAATTGACTATTTATTGTAAACTGGATGTCCGAGTTACTGTACAGCTCACACGGATGAACTCAAAGTCCATGTTTTTGGGTGGATTTTCGCGATGTGGACTGATTAGCTAATTCCGTGTAGCAGGGTGGATGATCGCGGATGTCCACCTTAAATTACGTGAACCAACGTGGACACATTTTTGAAAACGGAATCCTCGTGGAACCATCGCGGCCACACAGAGAAATTAATTTTTACTGAACATATGTTTGATTTTGTCGCAAACATGCAAAGCGAGGAATATTTACATCTTTCTACAATCGTATCCTGGGACTATAATTATTTCATTATTTGTCCCAATCGTATCATAGTTCGTGAACGTAATCCAAATGCATGTAAATAAATAAATGAATAAATAAAACATTCAACATTCCTAGATGTGTATTTGTTATCAAAAGCATGCTTCAATTGTTGATTGAGCGTCTCTACCTAATGTGTATTCATATCGCCTGAGATATTGATTTTTTTCATTGGTCGGTTTTTAGTTCTATTTTTAGAAAATTACCTATGCGTATCTATTATGTATATAATCTAATGGCTTCCGAAAGCACTCCTGCTTTAAGTGCTATTTCCAGGCTTTATTTCAAATTTTAAGCTATTTATGATAAAGACTTGATAGAAAAGGATTTTTGACAGAAAATTTTGCTAAAAGTTATAAAGCCGAGACCTGACAAGTGACAATTACGCAACTATAAGACGCCGAGGGATTCTTGCTGTTGACATTGAATATTTTATTTTATTTTCCATCCGTGCAAATTTCGGCTTGAAAATATTTGAAAGAACATTAATTTGACAGAAAATACATGGCTTTTTTCACAGCAATGAAACAACCAAAGTATTTGAGGCTTGCAATTATCGTAATTCAAAAATAACTATGACGATCCCATGGGAAAACTTGTTGCAAAGAAAATTCTATTTTAACTTCAACTTGCCAAACTTTCTGATTATAATAATTTGCGGAAAAAATGTTCATTTGTTGACATTAAGCTCATTCCTTTCTAGTTATATTTTCAATAATTTCTAAATGTTGACCCGCGATGATTCCACGTTCAACACGATGTCACGAGGGGACCACACAGGTAAATATTTTGTCCACGTTCTCAATTCAGTTGTCCACGTTCAAGATCGCGGTGGAATTCCACGTTTGGCAAAATTTGTCCGTGATGACAACAAGGATTTTGCGTTTTCCATGTGAGCTGTACAGTATCTACATTTTCAATATTATCAAAATTATAGACAAGTACTCCATACTGTTTTTAAATTTCACTGATTTTTTTCTTTAATAGTGTTTACATAATTAATATCATACAGTAAGGAATTGTTGAATTTCCACAACCCTTTACCTCTTACAAAATGATTAAATTCTAAATCTAAAACAATCATTGAATGATCAGACCTATAACTTGGTTCAATACTACAGTTTTTTAAATTATTCAACATGTTATTTGTAAAAAGAAAGAAATCAAGTCTTGCTTGTTACGCGAAACTTATCAGAAAATACCTGAATCCGGTTTCAGATATTACTTTTATCACGTGACAATTTCAATATTCAAAATTATAAAAGTAGCTTTGTAAACAACAGATAATTCGGTCTATACAATATGCATCTGTGAGCAATAAGCGATGACCCCACCCGTGATAGTTAAAGTGTTAAACAACTTAATGTGGACTTGGTACCCAGATTATAACAATAAACTTTAATAGAATTTGGCATGTTTTGGCAAGGAATTTTTTCACAGACTCTGTGTGTCACATGGCAAAACTTAGAGACTCTGTAGAAGTTGTATAGAAGAGTGAAATAAATAACTGACTTAACATAAAACAATCAATACATACCTCTAACCCATGCTGTGTTAGCTAATAATTTGGTGACTAGATCTTCAGCTTGTAAAGACAACAATGTGGAAGCTGAAATAGTAGATTGCTTTACAATGAACTTAGAAATGAACATAAAGTATTTATAGTCAACTCTTATTATCATTAAAGATCTTTTGGTCAAAAGTAATCGGTAACATCTAAAATTTTTTCGTCTCAGGTAAAATAAAATGCGCCAAAGAAATCAGACAGATTAAGGTAGTTCGATCCTAATAAAATACCAGACAGAATTTTTTTCTTATAAGGTATTTTGTAGGTCTTAACCTATATGTTCCAAAAATAAAATAAAATGATATGTCACCGATCATCTTTTCCTGTTTTTGGCTTTGAAAATCAGGCCAAATCAGTATTTTCAGCAATATTTACAAAGAATATATAGGGATTTGTGAGAACATTTTTATTGTTCATCTTTCATATAAAATAAATATCAGACAGATTTTTTTTATTTTTTGATATTTCATAGATATACACTTCAGCTATCTGTTACGCTGAAAAAATCTATATGTCACCGTTCAATTAAGAGAGATATTTTGTAAAGTATATGAAATAGACAATATTTATGGGAAAAGGGAGCTAATTCGCTGGAAAGTGTATGTCAAATTATTATGACGTCACAATGAATAGGCCAATACAGGAATATTCCAGCTTGAAAATCAAGTCAATTCCGCATCCGACTCATGTTATGCAAATGCGCAAATCGAATGCACCATGTATTAGTGAAGATCTACCTTAAAAGTTTCAGCAAATGTAGTGTATTACTTAATCAAAATATTTCAGATGCAAAAAATAACAACTGAAATTGAAAATAATTTCTTGTAAAAATGACCTCACTTTCACAAATTTTCAAAAATTCATTTCATCTGATATTCATAAATTTTTCAGTTAAAAGGAGTTAGATTAACAGCTATAGTAGTAATTAATTTTAACATTTTAATGTTAGGTAGTTTCCATATAGAGACATTTTGAATACAGATTAGAATTTTTGTCACCAAAATGTAATATAGATAGGTATTCAATTATGACATTGAAATTTTGGTTTGTGTTGTGTGAGAAATTTTACCCCCATTTCACTTCAGAAAACAGAATTTCTCTCAGTGGTGGAAAATATCTAATTCTTCAATATCGTAGGTATAAGAACTTTTTAGTTGAATTTTGAAAAAAATAAGTCACAAAATACTAACCTGCATCAACTTCATTTTCATTCAGTATAATGACCTGGCCATACTCTGGTTCTTGTACAAACTCAATGTTACATAAATGTAGGATTCCAGACATAATCGCTAGTATCAAATCAACTTCCTGTAAAATATCAAGTGTGATATAATACTAGTTACCAAAAAAAGTTAATCTTCCTTTCAAATATCAGAAAATAATAAAGTTAATTTTTAATTTTTCCATATATAGTCAAACCTGCCTTAGTTACCACCTCTACTAAGCAAAAAATCATGTGATACCAATTCTAATATCCCTTTGTAGTGCTTTCTTTGTAAACTGAACCTGTATTAAAAGACCTCCTGTCTTATGTGACCCTATTTTGAGGGTCCGTTGGAATGTCACATAAGACAGGTTTGTCTGTACTAATTTGATAAAAAAACATTTTGTCAATTATGCAAGTTCCATGAAGGCTGATGGACAGACCGATTGAAACTAAAACTAAGCCCTTTTCAGCTATAACTGTATGGAACTAAAAAGCATATTCTTATCAAAAGCTACAGAAAAATTAAGTGTTAAATGGAAACAGTTTTATGACAAAAAAAAACAAAAGTTAGTGCTTTGATGCTAACCCAAACCCATTATATACAGAAACTTGCAATATCTAATTAACTAAGGTGCATCTCCTAGCAGCAAATCTGATTTTGTCTTTCTGGTTATTTTTTCTCTTTCAGTTTTTTTTTCATCTTTTGGTTTATGGATTTTCAAATGTCTTGAATTGATCTGCACTGAAGAGACATAAGTTGTCGAAATTGCCATCTACAGAAACTAAATGTACAGTTACTTAAAAAATTTAGTTATTTTTGTATTATTTCAAGTGCCCTCTAATTAGTTTGAATACAGTTAAAGCAGGTAATTTGTACCTGATCATTGAATCCCACTACTTTCATTGTCTGTTTAATATCTTCCATCATCTCTTTATATCTGTGGTAATCTTCCTTACTGATAAATACTGGTGTACCATCACCAGGATCAACTAGACTACAAAACAAAGAACAAATACTGGTGTACCATCACCAGGATCAACTAGACAACAAAACAAAGAACAAATACTGGTGCACCATCCCCAGGATCAAATTGACTACAAAAATAAGAAAAAATACTGGTGTACCATCATCAGGATCAACTAGTCTACAAAACAAAGAACAAATACTGGTGTACCATCACCTGGGTCAACTAGAAAAAAGAAGCACCTGGGTCAACTAGTCTACAAAACATCACCTGGATCAACTAGTCTACAAAACATCACCTGGATCAACTAGTCTACAAAACAAAGAAAAAATACTGGTGTACCATCACCTGGATCAACTAGTCTACAAAACAAAGAACAAATACTGGTGTACCATCATCAGGATCAACTAGTCTACAAAACAAAGAACAAATACTGGTGTACAGTGAAACCTGTCTTGAGAGACCATCCCTTCTGCCATCAGAAAGTGGTCTTTCAAGACAGTTGGTCTTTCAAAAGAGGTTTACTTCATATGAATTTTACACAGAGTAGACAAAATGTGGTGGTCTTCCAAAAGAGGTTGGTCTCTCATAGCAGAGGTCTCTCAAGACAGGTTTCACTGTACCATCACCTGGGTCAACTAGTCTACAAAACATCACCAGGATCAACTAGTCTACAAAACAAAGAACAAATACTGGTGTACCATCAACAGGATCAACTAGTCTGCAAAACAAAGAACAAATACTGGTGTACCATCACCTGGATCAACTAGTCTACAAAACAAAGAACAAATACTGGTGTACCATCA
>MJUU01064820.1:404544-428044 GCA_002080025.1 Modiolus philippinarum
ATATTCCTTCATGCACATCTCCATATAGTGTCCTTCCTTTGTGTAAAGTTTCATCAAAATCCTTTGAGTGGTTTAAGAGGAGTTGCGCTTACGAGAAGTGTGGACAGACGGACAGACAGATGGACGGACAGACGGACGGACAGACAGACAGACAGGGTGATTCCTATATACCCCCCCAAACTTTGTTTGCGGGGGGTATAAAAAATATATTTTTTGTTAAATTTGCTAATTTTCTACATCATTTCAACAAAATTAGCTGATTTTTGCATGACAGATTATAAAATCATTATAATACAAATTACAAACACTTCATTTCTTGGGCGTTGTAAGGCCCTTACTGGTCCCTATTCATGATTATTTACTGCCTCTTGTAGAGTCTATATGTTACCAATCTTAACACTTACCACCAACCACCACACCCGTAGGTAGAAACTTGATTTCTATCAATTTACCAAATCTACTAGAATTGTCATTCATAATTGTCTGTGCATTACCAAATGCTTCTAGTAATGGATTTACCTGTCAATAAAGGACAAACGATAAATGATATTTTTTGCTGTTACAATAATTTCATTTTATCAAAAGAATCCTATCAGACTCAACTATTGTACCAACTTTATGCTGTGTCCACACATAATTATAGTTGAATTGCATTTTTGAATTCAAATTGAAAAAATATTCATATCCTAACATCGTCATAAAGCAAACTGCAATTCGCATTCAAATACGCATATGTTCGAACGTCAATTAATATTGATGCAAATTGGACATTTACAAAGAGAACAATTTGTTGCCAAATGGAAGCCAGTTATACCCCACTCAATGAACACTGAATCAATATGGCAGTCTGTGCCTTTAGCCACTAGCCCTACACCCAAGACTAGTAAAATCAGTCTCGGGCTAGTAAAAATTTGAAGTCACTAGCCCGGTGGGCTAGTTAAAATTGTACCTTAATAACAAAGAATCTTCTTTTAGGGCTAGTGAAATTGAGTTCNGGCTAGTACAACACAGGACCTTACTAGCCCCTTCGGGCTAGTGAATGAAAAAGTTTTTGGCACAGACTGAAATGGAAAGTGCAAATTTAAGTGTGTGGGTACACAATACAAGTGTGGACACAAAACAGGTATGGGCATAATGATAAATCCTCAAGAAATAATGGAAAAAAAATCAAAGTTATCGCCAAACAGGAATTAGAAGTTAAAGGGGATAGGGGAGACACAGAGCAAATCATAATATCAAAGCTTTAGACCAAATATCAAATCATTACTACCCACACAAGCTGAGAAATCCATGAAAAATAAAAGAAAATGTGTACATGGGACACTGATGCCCCTGTCATACATATATATATATATATAGACAAACAGGAAGTAGATGAGTGATGGACTTGAAAAGGGGAGACACACTACAACTCATCATACCAAAGCTCCATACAAAATATCAAATCATTCCTGCATACACAAGCTGAGAAATCCTTGACGAAAATTTCTGACTTACGTACGGACAGACATACGGACAAGGGTAAAACTCAATGCCCCTGTCGCCTTACTGCAGGGGCATAAAAATTTAATATACTGCTATAATGGTAAAAAAATCGAAGCTATCGTCAAATAAGAAGTAGATGAGTTACAGAATTGAAAAGAGGAATACAAAAGCTTCAGGCAAAATATCAAATCATTACTACATACACAAGCTGAGAAATCCTTGATGAAAATTTTCAATATATGGTCATAATGCAAAGTTATCATCAAACAGGAAGTAGATGCGTTACAGACTTGAAAAGGAGAGACACAGTATAACTCATCATACCAAAGCCCCAGAGCCAATATGAAATCATTACTACATATACAAGCTGAGAAATCCTTGATGAAAATTTCCAGACGGACGGATGGACAGCTAGGCCCTGGGTAAAATATTGAAATAATGGCCAACCATATGTAAATATCCAACAAACCCCCCGGCACCCAAGAATTATTTCTTAAATATAAAAAGCTAATGTATTACCTCTTTGATTTGTTGTAGTAGATTTGAGTTGGGTGACTTTGAGATTCTTACAAGTTGAGCTACTGTCATCTTTGTCGACTCTGTTTTGCCTACAAATATTCAATGTTTATATCATACATCAAAATAATAAGAGTAAGTAAAATTTATTGTACTTTTTCAGTTGACATTTATTTAGTGATTGATTGAATACTGTTTAATGTCTATTCAGCAATATTTAAGCTACAGGTATATTAAGATGAAACAATTGTGTTAATAAATAAGCACTTTCGGGTATGGATCGGGAAATTTTGCCTGCCACTGAAAAAGTAGGGTGAAATGGAACACGGTGGGGAATTTAGCCTTGTAGCCAGCCAATCACCTACCTACCACTCAAAAGAGGGGACCGATGGGTTTATTTCGTTCTCCGTGATCTGGGATTTCAATTCCCCGTGATTCGTTTTCCATTTCATTAATTTGTCGTGAATCGTTATTAGAACATTGTTTGATCCGTGATTGACAAAATGAATTTCCCGTGAACTGTGATTGGTCCTAATAATTTTTTTGTGATTCGTGATGAGACCAACCCCCCACCTCAGGCCCCTCAAAAAAGAGTTTGCTACAAGGGTTCTCTAACATGCAGGAAGCATGACATTTCTTCCAGCACTTGGACCTGAGTTTACATGCCATTAGAAAGATGGGTTTTGTTTTTATTCAACTGGCACAACCATGGACATCCACTTTTGGAGGGATTGTACACTGCAGCCTGGAATACTGGGTCCTATTTCTATATCTCGTGGTTCCCTCAGGGTCTGTTGACATTCACATGTGAACAAGAAACTCAATACTGAATACAACATAATGCAACAGTATGTAACTGATCATTTGATTGGTCTAAACTGACTGTCAACTGCACTACCTACATGCCTTGGACAAAGAAGGTTCACTATCTAACCTGGTTATCTGTCAACTTACAACTACTTAAAATATCAATAAGACAAGAAATTGTCTGATTGCATTAGAATCACAATTACAGTGCATTATTTGAATACCTAAGGGTGTCAATGGTAGATTTGACGGTCAAAATACAGTTTGGAGGCGACATGTAGCAGAGCCTGCAAACAGATATTTTGACCTTGATGCCCTCAGGTATTCAAATAATGTACTGTTATTGCGATTCTAATGCAATTAATTGATTTCATGTAATATTTTTGACTTTTATATTTATTACGATATTAGGAACAAGACTAAACAGGGAACCTACTTTGTCCCAGGTGTGTTGATGGTGGAATTGACGGTCAGTTTTAACCAATCAAAATCTCAGTTGTATAAATGTTGCATTAGAATCTTGATTTGATGGTCAAAAATATCTGTTTACAGGATCTGCTATGCATCACCTGTAAACTGCAATTTGACTGTCAAATCTACAATTGACACCCCTGGACATTCCAATAATGTACTGTTATTCCTTAATTATATATGAAAATATACAATTTGTCATGGATTGCTTTTTTTTCTTTTAATCCATAATATTTTTTTAATTAAAATGAGTAGACGTTCTCCTACATTAAACACACACAACTGAACAAAATACAATGTTAAAGCTGTTGCTATATAGTTAATGATGACATTGATAATTGACAACAATGATAAATGCATATTTTACATCGTCTTTCTGATTTTATTTTTTCATGCTCACAATTAGTCACTAGTATCATTGTTGACAAATCTAAAAGTGTAAAATTACCAAACTCTACAAAATTAAAATACAAAAATCTGTCATATAGGGTTATAAGAAATGAAAAAAAAAGCTTTCACAATTGTAAATTTAGTTAGTATTTTATTTCTTTGCCTTTTAATCTAAAATGAACTTTAAACTAACTCTGATTCACAATTTTCTTTTATTTACTAAAATCTTACTCATAAGAATGAAAGTATTGTAAAATATATCTTTGCAAAAATCATATCACATACACAATGTTGAAAAGTTATTTTTGACTCAATGAACCTCTCAAATTTCATGAGTATAAGGATTGCACAACAAAATCTGACATGACCTAGGTCTACATCAGTCCAGGAATCTGGTATTAAACTGTGTTCTTTTATATGTGAATTTTCATAACAGATGTACTATTAGACCTAGGTCTAGAGCCTGATATATATGGAATATACCGGTAGGATATTTTCATAGCTGCCAACTCCAGCTTACTGAAATCAAGAATCAGGCCACTGAAAATGCGGATATTGCAATTGTTTTGCAGAATCCATGAAAATCTTTTGGGACCACGTTAGATGAGTACCGATACAAAGAAAGGATAAATGTATCAGTGTTGCTTCAATATTTAGACAAGTAGAATTTACTTTGAAAAATGTTTTATACATGATGAACCCCCTGATTTTACCTCAACATTTTAAGCCTGTCAGTCTGATGATACATGTCGTTCAATGTTGTTTAAGGTAGCACGGGAGTATATCGAACGTTTCAGCTAAGGGAGACAATTTGTATAGAAATAATAGGGAAAAGTGTATTTTTCGCGATTTATTCAAAAATAAGTTCAGTGACCCCAATTTTTTTTTCATGGAAATTGAAGGACAGTATATTAGCTATTAATTTACTAATTTTAAAAAAATTCTATCTGATGTAACTAAAATAATTTAAGATTTTGTTAGAATTTTCCAAATTTCCCTATTATTTCAACCAAAATAGCAGATTTTTACATTTCATATTTCATTCTTATATGGCTGGTGACCCCTTATTTTTATTTTATTTTTCGTATTCTGTAATAACAAAAGGTAAATCATGATAATATAAGAAAATTCTATCTGACAAAATTTTAGACCCCTGTACCATCTTAACTCGCCATGACCAATGCCGATATCAGAAATCTAAATGTTTCGCCATGCATGGTATTCATCCACATGGGATTTAACAATTACAAACTTATATTTTTCCTGTGTTGTCCGGTTTGATTTTCTGGCTCCAACAGATATACTTTTGATACTAAATTAACAACAAATGCTGTTTGCTTCCAATTAAGTTATTAATCCGGTTTCTACAAATGTCAAACTTAAAACTTCATAGATCTGATACAGGACATACATAAAGCTAAATTACTTTCAGCAAATGAAACATCATTTTTGATGTGTGCCTCTAATTGATTCAAAACTAATTTCAACATTGTTTTAGTTTAACTGAAGGGTCAATCCTGAATTGACATGCTAAAATCTGGAATTATTTTCTGGAAACATTCCAGGCAATCTGGAATGGTTGGTAACTATGCATTTTGTTTTTGAGACAGATTCTATCACAGCCAGTATCAAATGAGCTCTTTACGTCATGGTAAAGTCTGTATTGAAAACAAAATAGCCTACACGTCCTATATTTCTTTTATCAGTGATTCACAAAATGATAAATAGAACTCTGAAATTTCTATTTTAGCACTGTTAATCCATTGTTTATTGGAATAATTAATATGCATTCTTCATTCAACATATATACATATGTACACAACAAATAGTACCAAAACATGTTGTAAGCATAGCAACCCCTACGTGACCCCTTCACAGTGACCCAATAATTTTATGATAGTTTGTAGTTCGGTGATACTGAGATTATCAGTCTCTGTAGATCAAGGGAAATTCATACAAATTACAGAAAAGAAACTTTCTGCTATTGATCAGACACTTGACATGGAAAAGTTCTATGTCATATTCTTATAATATTTGCGACAATCTAAGCTTTTTTATCAGTTACCTGCCCCTGATTCTCCACTAACCAGTAAACACTGGTTAACTCCAGTTAACATCATAGATTTATATGCCTTTGTTGCCATGGCATATATATGTGGCGGCATATCACCAAGTAATCTGACCTGTCCATAGTCATGTCCAATCTAAAAATAAAACAATACTTCATTAATTGATGACAATGATTACATACATATGAATAATGGTTATATGACATTTCAATGATGCTTACAAAATGACATTTATGTAATAAATTATTAAAACACTTGAAAAATTGTTATATAATGGTAATGTAATGACATTAGAATATTGGTTATTTAATGACAATTGAATAATGGTAATGTAATGCCATTTGAATAATGTCATTAATGGTTATATAATGACATTTGAAAAATGGTAATATAATGATAATTGAATGATAGATTATGAAATGATATGTGAATAATTGTTATGTAATGATGTTTGAATAATGGTAATGCAGTGACATTAGAATAATGGTTATGTAATGACAATTGAATAATGGTTATATAATGCAATTTGAATAATGGTTATATAATGCCATTTGAATAATGGTTATATAATGATGTTTGAATAATGGTTATATAATGATGTTTGAATAATGGTAATGTAATGACAATTGAATGATAGATTATGAAATCTGAATGATGGTGATGTAATGACAATTGAATAATGGTTATGTAATGACATATGATAAATGGTTATGTAATGACATTTGAATAATGGTTATATAATGACTTTTGAATAATTGTGGCTATCAAGAGACATTCTGGTTATGGTTACCATTTAGAAAATTAAAAAAAAAAGATTTGATGGTACCTGGTTGAATAAATAAGTTTTGAAGTACAGTCTTGTTAAACAACTTTATACATGTAGTATACTTGAAAAAGATTAATACACATGTATCAGTGAAAACACTATGAAAATGTATAAAATGCACAAAAAATAAATTAATCTACTTATGCATAATACAAAATATTACACACTAGAATTGCTGGTTTATTTAGATATGTTAAAACTTTTTTTTTAATTTTGCCTTAACCAAGAAACATAACCATAATAACTGCCAGAAACAAGGTCAAAGTTTTCAAAACAGTTATTACCAAGGTAAAGTCACGGTCTACAAACATGGTACTCCAGGAAAACTCATATCATCAGAAAGACTCTTAGAAAATTTCTGATTCATATAACTACATCAATATCATCTGAAGAAACTGTGACTGACATGCCAGGGGTAAACAGTACAAATTTCATCAAAATCTTACAAGAATTAACTATAGATAGAAGATTTTTTATGTTGTTTAGTAAAGTTGTTTGTTCATAATGATATGATCCAATACTGTTAATTTAAGAGTCAAGACTGTTTCTTCAAATTACTGTAAACAGATTAATTTTCATGGATGCTTATTTTTGCGGTTTATGAAATCCCAACATACTTGCAGGTATCAATTTTCTCAGTTTTCAGTGTTAATAAGGCTTTTTCTACACAAATACTTATTTTCACGAGTACTATTTTTCGCCTTCCTGAGCCAACCACGAAAAAGGCGAAAATAAGTACACCCCGAAAATCAATATGTTTACAGAATCTCTGAATATGTGAAAGGAAAACCAATAAACCACACATTTTTACAGGATACAAGTACATGCATTTCATATTTCTTATCACTCAACATAAGACTAATTAATGCCTCACACATGACATATGATTACTTGAAGATTACTTTGAATTATTAAATAAACAATCAAATTCTTATATCAATATTTGATTAGACAAAATAATGTCTTCCGTGAATGCAATTATAAGGATATTTAGAAATAAAGGGAAAATATAAGGATCAATAATACCTAATCATATTTGGGTTGATATTTATAACAAATATATATGTGGCAGATACTTGATACATTGTAATGACAAACACATTCAATATAAACTACCGCATGCCTTAACATAGAGATGTATATTGTTTTACAAGTGTTAATTTAAATTTAAATAAGCACTAAAATAAGTGTAATATGATAAATAGTGGTTTTATCTACAGTATAACCTGTGAACATTGTTATCCTATACTATATTCACTTATCAACCACACATATACGAAAATATTTACATCTTTCATTTGTTAAGGTGTACTCAATTTAACTACATGTACATGCAGTTTTGCGGTGCACATGAATAAGAACGTAAAATCAATAAAAATCAAATCTGTGTTACATATTATCGTAGTTAGAATGGAGGACAATACAATGTATAGGTAAAACATTTGAAGATTTTAATGTTGACTTTTGAAAGCTGCAAACTAACTGGTTTTAACACCATGAATATCTCAGACTCCTTTTGTAGTCCCTTGTTCAAACTTAAATATAATTCAACATGATATCACTCTAAGCAATTAGTCTAAAACTGACTGTACTGACATTTTGCTAAGAAAATGAGATAGGGATGCCCAAAACAGATTTTCAACATATCTTCAGCAAGGAAGTAGATGAGTAATGGGGCATAAAAAATAAGGCATCATACAAATCGCCATCCCAGAGGCTCAGACCAAAAATTGAATCACTACTACATACACAAGCCAATAAATCCTTCACTAAATTAAATTTATTTCAATGAATTGTTCTGAAAATGTATATCAATGTATTGGCAAACAGGAAATAGATAAGTGAGTTGCTAAATGAAGTACATTATAGCTTGTCACATAGATGTTTCGGATCAAATTTCTGTTCAGTTTGTGACTTTGGACTTAACTGTGGCTCAGAAAGTTCTTTCAATGTACAATAAAACATCCAGTAAACAGTAGGAATTATCTGTTTATCCCTGATGAGTAAATGGTAAATAATTTTTTATCTCCAAGCCATGAAATGGCTGGAGAGATGGTTATATGACATGAAAAAATCATGTGAGGCTTCAAGCCTATTAACAGCTCTAAAAGATGATCTTCGTGCTTCCGATAAGTTTCCGATAAGTTTCTTTCAAAATCGTATACATTGTATTTTTAAGTTATATTTCTTCATTTTCTTGAGTTGAATACGGTGTTGTTTTATTAAATTGAAAACAATATGCATGTATATCAAATTACTCATTTTTTTTATATTGTGTCTCGGATCAACGAATCTGTCGCGCAGTAACTTGTCAAAGATGAAAATAACATCTGTTTACCTGTGACAGTGTATTGCATATCGACATGCGAAATCACACAATCCAATTATTTTCACGTATTACGGAATAACTTAATAATACATGCAGACATATGCAGCAGTTCTTTGGATGACTATGAAGTTTTGCCACGTGTAAATTTTCAGGGCTTTGAGATTCAGCTCCATCGGAGCTTTGATAAATCTATTATTGCATCCCAGGTTTTCATAAATCAAAATCTAGTTGCAAATAACAGTTGTCATGTGGCCAATGGTGAATGTTATGGTACACTTTAAATTAATTAATAGTGTGTTTTGATTAGGAGGTATATCAGTATTTGACAGGAATCCTGATCTATCTAACCTTACTGGTATTAAGGCACTCATTTCACAAGAGTTCATATCTCAATAGTTCTGTGTTGAAATTAAATACCTCCAAAGATCCATGTATTTCAGATTTAGGGTCGATTCAATAAATGTGTCCCTACCTGGCCCTCTTGACCAATCAAATGTAGTGATATTGTGACTGAATCAATGTTTGCTTCTATATCAATTATTGACAGTTCCTTTGTAAAATAGATGACACAATGCTACATTGTGTATGAACGTACATGATATTTTGTCTGTATCCTTCCACATTTGATGACATTGTGTTTTCCTTCATACAGAAACTGACAAAAGATATACATGTCACAAACTAACAGTGGGGACAGATTTATTGAATCGGTTCTAGTGGCAAATTTTGTAACGATGGACTGATTCAAAAATTCAACTTCCGTCCTTGTTAACGATGTTGCCCAAGCTCAGCATCCTAAGATACATTTTGATCAATAACGTTAAGAACAATGGGGATCCCATAATACACCAGTCCAATTTACCAGTACATTAATCTTACCTGATCTCCATATATATTAAGTGCTGTAGTGTATGGGTTCACAGAGACCAGTATATCTCCTATGTAAGTCTGAAATACATAAAATAATGTTTTTTTAAAACCTACATCTATCCTTGGCTTTATTAAACTAAATGAGACTTTGGCAATGCCAGAAAAGATACCCTTTCACCACTTTTCTGAAAGGTCTGTTTTTTATACATTTAGAATTATCTGCCTGGTCAGATATCAAGCAGCAACTTTACTACTTCATGCACATCTTCCCGTTATATATCACATCTGTGTAACATTTCATTGAAATCAAATGATTTAGGGAGGCATAAATGGACAATGTAGCTCCCCCTTTTGTCCAGAGAGTATTTATATAAGTTCAATTATCTCCCCATCTAGAAATGTAGCTGGAACCATATTGTTTTATGCAAAGTCTTCAGGTTGAAATTGTATACAACAAGTATGTAACATTTAATTTAAAAATAGTAATGGTGCATTACATGACGTTTCAAAATATTTCAAAGTTTAAAGGAGCATAACTCCAGAACCCTGTGTACCTCTGAACCCAAAATTAAACTTGGCCTGTGTTTTGTGGTAAACAACTTACAAACCAAGTTTGAAATTGAAGACAATATTTCATTCACAAGTTATCAGATGGAAACCCTCAATTTTTCAAAATTTCAAAGTTTCAAGGGGCATTATTCCAGAACCCCCTGGACCTCTGAACCCGAAATCAAACTTAGTCTAAATTTTGTGGTAATCAGTTTAAAGACCTTTGTTATTTTGTTCAAAAGATAACAGTCGGAACACTCCAGGGGACAGACAGAAACACAACTGAGGGTATCAAAAGAGTACCGCTCGACTATGTTTGGCAGGGTATAATAAGTCAGTCAGGAGGACAAGGCCTGTCAAGTATCCCCCACTTTGCCAGAAAGCATGTTAGTTGAATCATTTTCCCTTCTCAATTCAAAAACAGGAACCATATGTATTTCTTGCATATCTCCAGTTGGTAAACTACGAGTGAGCAACACTTCATCAATATCAAATACTGTACGTCATTTGGGAGGAAATGTGCCAACCTGTAACATGGATGGACAGGCAAAGGGTCAGGCAGACAGGTTGATTCCTATATACCCCCAAAAACTACATTTGTAAAGGTATAATTAAGAACACTTGTAGTCTGTATGTACATGTGCCTGTTACATTATTTTATTTGAAAAAGAAAGGAAATGGGGTAAATGTCAAGGAGACAACATCCCACATCCAGGTTAAAACGACCAAAAACAAAACATCTAGGGGTCACCATATGGTCTTCAACACAGTGAGGTTTATTACTATACTTAATATAACTATCAATCTATTAGAGTTTTTGAATATAAACAGGAATGACCCTGTTATTCACATAAAAAGATTTTTATGCGCAAGGTATGAATTAATGGTGTTTATGAAATAATAAGGGGGAAACGATTTACCGTATGTACCAAAATTGCGGTATTTTTTATGACGATTCGGTTTACGATATTGGAAAGGTCGCTTACAATACGAACGATACAATTCTAATTACATGTGCACTTAAAATAATATTATCGCTCTTCTTTTGGAAGCATATTTTCTGTTGCAAAATAAAATAAAGGGCTACGCCGAGCGCAGCATAATACGACCGCAGCATTTCGACCATTGATATTTGAGCAAGTGTATTTTAAACTTAATGTGGACACAGTAAATAGCTTGACACAGTATTATCTGGACACAAAGTAGGCGTAAGGAACATAAAAATTAGTCCTTTTAATCCCTTAAAGCTCAGAAACAGCAAGTGTTACACAAAATCTGTTAACATAATACCAAAGCTTACAACAAGAGGAATCAAAAGAAAAAAATCCTATTGAAATCTGACGAAAAATAAAGATTTTGCATATTTTGAAAAATTACAATTTTGGCCCCTTCGACCCCTTTTAGCTCAGAAACGGCAAGAGATATGCAATATCTGTTGATATACTACCAAAAGCTTACAACAAGAGGAATCCAAAGAAAAAAATCCCATTGAAATCCGATGACAAATAAAGATTTTAAATCATTTGAAAAATGACAATTTTGGCCCCTTTGACCCTAACAGCTCAAAAACGGTAAGAGATAAACTAAATTTACTGATTTAATACTGAAAGCTTACAACAAGAAGAATCCAAAAGAAAAAAATCCCATCAAAAATCCGAAAAAAAAAAAAAAAATTTAGGTGATTGCGCAATTTGCAATTTTGGCCCCTTATAATTCTGAAAAGAAACAAATTATCAAAAATCTAATTGTTTAACACTATGTTAATTTATCATGAGGGACCCATTGCAAAAAATTGCATCTAAATCGGACAAAAAGTAAGAAATTAATATTTTTTAGATTTGCCCCTTTTGGGCCCCATCTATCTCATGAACGGTACATCCGACGTGAAATCCATTGACATACGCCAGATTGGAATTTTCTCAGGACTACACAGAAAGAAATCCCATCAAATCCTGATAAATAATAAAGATTCTACAGCCCAATATATGAAAACACCCAATTTGTCCCTTTTTGGCCCCTTTTTTTGAAAACGGGAGGGGCTACAATACTAAAAAAATATGCAGGCCTTCCTTTTGTGCCAAGGAACATTGTTTTAAAATTTGGTAAGGATTGATCAACTGGAACTGGAAGTTATTGACCAAAAACAGAAGTGTCTACAGACGATGACGACAACGACGACAACAACAATGACGACAACGACAGCACCATACCATTATACGACCTCAAAATTTTTGCGGTCGTATAAAAATACTTTATGTTTTTACAATAAAACATTCAATTATTCTGATTATTTCAATCTCTTGTGTTTTCTGCTATGTCATAACAACCTCTGTTTTAATGGCCGCGGAGTTATTGAAAATATCGCGGTATGTATCGTAATGCAGGTGGAATAACACAATACATATCATTTGCCAAAAAGGTGTATTGTTACACCCCTATGAAATAAGCTATATCACCAAAAGTGGCATCACTACAAAACTGCATTAGAATTCTTTTATATGTTATCAGTAGTCTGAAATGCCTTAACCCTTAGTAAAACTTGACTGTCTCCTGTTATTGTGTAACATGTGTACTATTATTGATAAACATGAGAATTTTTTGTATTTTATATTGATGATCATTTCACAACATAATACCGGTATAGCATCGTCATGTGCTTAGTTTAGCATGCATCTGTTTTAAATACAAACAAGATGTGTTTTGTGAAACACTTATGCCCCTGTGTAGAAGTAAAGAAGAAACATTTAGCAACTTTGAACAATGAATGTCCTTCTGACAAAATAATTTGTAGAAATAAATTCTGGTATCAACAGAAAAGTTTAATCACATCAAATGATGATTGCAATTGGGTGTAAACACAGAAGTCACCCAAATGAACCCTTCCAATCATTATCCAAGCATTATTAAGCAAAACAATTCCCCCCCCTCCTTTTTTGGAACATTTATAGCCAACTCATTGTGCTCTGTTTATCAGTGTTATCAGTACTTTGATTACACCAGGGATCATCAATACTGGTTCCCTAAAAGTAGAGGAATACACAGAAGAGAAGAAATGAAATAATAGATATTTTTAGTAACATCCCTCATCATTGATATATATATAATACATATAGGTGGCACGGTAGTATTTATTCCTGGCACTAGGTTGCCCAATTGTGTACCCTACTCAACTGAATATACTAAAGCCTGTGATTGGATATAAATGTATTGTATACCAGAAAGCAAAATGTTTTCAAGCTTTTATACATATATTATGCTCAAATATAGGCAAAGGTCTTCAATAAGTATAACAGTAAATTTTTCATGGGTCTTTTAATATTTAGTCTTTTCACTGCGGCAAAAGGTGAAAATCAGGGGTCACTTCCTTCAGCTGGAGCTAGCTCAAAAACAAGACGGGCATGAGGATGTTTTGCATTTATTTTTTAAATCTTGTATGAAAGTCCTCTAGGTAACTGCAGTTTCTGAACCTTGATCAAATTTAGAAAGTAGCCAAATATTGCAAAATCTTACTATTGTCGGCAATGGGAAAATAAATACTACCGTGCTACCTATATATAATTACCTGTAAAACGAAAGTGAATAAATGAAGAAAATATGCTGAATGTTTTAAAAAATCTTGTTTTACAAAAAAAAAATTCTATAGATATCAAGAAACATTTCATCATAAATGAGTTTAATTTCTATATATATATATATAAAATAAAACAAAGTATAATTTCATTTTTTGGTGAAATTTTACCGCAGTCACATGCCAAGGTCAAGGTTACAAGGTCAAATATTCTGGTACCAAATGAAAGGTCTCTCCACAAGGAATACACATGCAAAGTATGAAATAACTATCACTTACCATTCAAAAGATATGCTCAATGTTAAAGTTTTTATGCAGTTGTTCACAGGCCAAGGTCAAGGTCACAAGGTCAACTATTCTGGTACCAATTAAAAGGTCTTGCCACAAGGAATCCAAATGCAAAATATGAAAGCCAAATCACTTACCATTTAAAAGATATACCCAATATTAAAGTTTATTATTTTTTTGTAAAAGTCCATCACATGTAAAGGTCAAGGTCATGAGGTCCAAAATTTTGGTATCGTTTGAAAGGTCTTGCCACAAGGAATACACATGGAAAATATGAGAGCCCTATCATTTACCATTCAAAAGATATACCCAATGTTAAAGTTTTTTGTGGACAAACAGACAAACAGACAGACAGACCAAAAACTATATGCCCCCTGAAACTTCGTTTCACGGAGGCATAAAAAGTGTTGACTTCAAATGTAAACGGATACATACTAGTATATAAAATTATGATTTATTTCAAATATATTGAGGATATTATAAGGTTGTTAAGATCTGATAATACATGTTCCTGTATTACAGTATCATAAGACATATGTAATCAACCATTAGTAATATAGGAAAATAAATGTATTTTCTATCAATAATAAGGCACAGACCATTTGATTTTCAGGGGGGGCTGGGATTTTCACCCGCGCCGGGAAATTTTTTTGGCCCACTATTTTTTTCTCCTATACACTATGCTAAGAAATTTTGTTGAACCAGGCTTTTTCTCATGGACAAAGTCAGAGCCAGATAATTTTTTTTAGCCCAGTTGCTGGAAAATTTTTTCAGGCAAAAATGGGGCCAGAAATTTTTTTCTAAAAAATACCAGCCCCACTGCCCCCCTCTCCCCTGAAAATCAAATGGTCCGTGCCTAAGTTAGTTATGAGTTTTGCCAAAGTTTTGGTTGAAAATATTTGTTTTTCATTGATATTTTATCCACGATACAGGAAAAACAAGAGATCTGTGAGTTTACTTGTGACACATCATATAAGAAGAAAATACAGCAAAGGGAACAGACATGTCAGATGGATCTAATATGTATCCTTAAATACAAACAAGAGTTGTCAGAAGACAACATAGCTTGCCAGGGATTAGAGTGATTACATTTTTGTAATTGCAATGTTTTATAAATTTTTAAATGTAATAGAAGGACATCACATGCAAAAAGAAAACTCCAGCCACTAAACGAATAACTTCTAGAAGAATGGTTAAAATTTTAAAAACTAGAGGCTCTCAAGAGCCTGTTGCTCACCTGGTCTAAAGCTAGTATAGACAATAACCTCAAAGGGTTCATTTTCTAGTGTGATAATATACCTAGATGTAATATGGCCCACTGTGTCAGAGGAGATGATCTTTGAATGTGTTTTCCCATAGGGTCCAATGTTAAACTAAGTTCCCCGCTGGTGGCCAATCAAGGATCTGATAGGGACTTGCCGTACACATTTTTTAAAGGGACCATCTAAGGACAGTTGTGACTAAGTATGGTTTCCATTGGACAAGTAGTCTCAGAGGAGTTGATTTTTGAATGTGTTTTCCCATAGAGTCCAATGTTAAACTCTGATGTCCGCTGGCGGCCATCTTGGATCTGATGGGAACTTGCCAGACACATTTTTCAAAGGGGACCAACTAAGGACAGTTGTGACCAAGTATGGTTCTAATTGGCCACGTAGTCTCAGAGGAGAAGATCTTTGAATGTGTTTTCCCATAGTGTTCAATGTGAAACTAAGTTCCCCGCTGGTGGCCATCTTGGATTAGGTCCACAAATTGCATCATGAAGATAAAATGTGGTCCTTGACATACTAAAAATTTTTGCTTTAAATCTTAACCTCTATCTCAAATCTTTATTGAAATACAAGGCAAAATGTATATAGTTACAAAAAATTTGACCAATAAAGGGTAATAACTCCTCTAGACCTATTCAGATTTTCTTCAAAGTTTCTAGGTTGGTAGATCTTGATATGTTGAACATATTTCTGCAATTTAAAGTTGACCTCTATCTGTTTTAGTGTTTTTGATAAAAAACAAAAAATATCAAAATTTTTAAAATTTTTTCAGAAAAGGGGCAATAACTCTACCAGATTGTTGATACCTGTAACTGTTTTTGAGTTATTTGCCAAAAACAGCAATTTACCCCTAGGTGCTATTTCTAGTAACTGCAGCCATATTGTTAAGTCTTTGGACTAAATGAACACAATTTTGAATCTAGATACCCTGGTAATGATTCTGGCCAACTTTGGTTAAAAGTGGCCTAGCGGTTTCAGGGGAGAAGATTTTTAAAAAAGTGCACAACGGACAGACGGATGGACAGAAGGCGGACAGACACCGACGGATGCCAATAGCTCACATGGCCTTTCAGGCCAGGTGAGCTAAAAATGCACTCAGGGCAAGGTCAAGGTCAAAATGTCTACAATGTGGTACTGCTAGAAAGCCCTAATCATAACAAAGTCGCATACTGAATATTAACACTCTACCACTTCATTTCTACCTTCTAGATGCAATGTTAATTTTTTCAAAAAATTGCCCTCAGGGCAAGGTCAAGGTCAAAATGTCTAAAAATATGGTGCTGCCAAAATGATGTCATCTCACAATAAAGTCGCATAGCAAATATGAGCACCCTACCACTAAATGTCTACCTTCTGGAAAGCAAGATTAAAAGTTTTTTTTTTAACCCCCCCCCTTTTTAGGGCAAGGTCAAGGTCAAAATGTCCGCAAATATGGTATCACCTGAAAGCTCTCATGGTAAGGAAATAACATATCAAATAAGAACATCCCAACACTAAACGACTAACTTCTAGGAGCAAGGTTACATGCTTTTTAAATATTTGCCCTCAGGGCAAGGTCAAGGTCAAAATGTCTACAAAGCTCTCGTCAGAAGGAAAACGAAAACCCTACCACTAAAAGCCTACCTACTTCTCGAAATATCCAAATCCCGAAAGGGTCCCTTCAGAGGCACTAAGTCTTGTTTCACTTGGATTCTTTCCCTCTTATGAAAGAAACGGACATTTTTTCATGAAACAAGTGACTTTGGTTATGTGAATGTTTTCCATTTAAACGTTTGTACCAGTATGTGCTTGTATTCCCCGCAATATTTGATGCACTGTTACGTATTTCAATTTTTGGCATTACCTACGCTCTTTCTATAAAAACATTTTTTTGCTGAAAGGTACCAACACAAAAATTATAATTTTTGAAATGTCACGGACAAACACACGTAGAAAATGCGGAAAACTGATGGGGGAATCCAAGTCAACTCGTACCATCCAACTAGCCCAAATTACGAACATACTCGGCCCGTTTATAATAGAAATGAGGAGGTGGACAGGGTTGGGGGAGAAGGGAGAAAGGGGCGAGAGAAAGGAGAGGGGTGGGAGAAAGGAGAAAATGCACTGACACACGGGGTATAAAGTCTAGTTTCATTTTTGGATGGATGCAATAAAATAATGCGATTTCCGGTGGGATGCGAGAATAAACACAACAAAATTACACGACAAGGTAGGTCAAAATCTTTTTGTCTCTCATACAAAGAACTTTTCGCCTTAATGGATATGCCCATTCTTTAGATATCGTCAAAGGCTTTCTGGTGCTGCATTGATTTTTAAAAAATGCTTTCTGGTTTTTGTTACAAATCGTGTCAAATACAGCTACTGTTGTTTTCTTTCTACGTTATATTGTTTACATCACTAAGAATCATGTATCTTAAGCCATTTGATTTTACGCCATAGCTAGATTTTGAAACAATGAATCCGGTTTTCAACTTTTATAACCTTTATTCATACAACTCATTGTATAAACACATAAAACCTTAGACTAAACCTTTCATGGCTGGATACAAGTGGGACACGACAATTTTGGTTAGATTTGAAGTTCTACTTAAACCTAATGAGATAATTATGTATGGTGATATATAAATTGTTATACTTAGAAGTCATTGTAGGAGTCCTAATGGTGACTTCAAGGATAAGAATAACAACAACAAAAGCGTTGCTTGGTTTTATCATTTATATAGACTGACTCGTGTGTATTTAGTCAATATCATTTAATTGTTTACGTGTCGATTTAATTCAGCATAATTATATTCTGCATGCATGTACAATTTCGTTATACCCTGCTTCAGAAAAAGGCACATTCTCCATGTCATTGCTGATTTTTATACCCTCTTCCGAAGCAGAAGTGGTTACTATTTTACCAGTGAACGTTATTTTAGCAAAAACAGTAGATTATTTGAATACCCGAGAGCGTCATATGTAAAATGCAGTTTACAGGCGACACGTATAAGCAGAGCCTGTAAACGTATATTTTTGACCGTCCAATTAAGACCCATGCCCTCGGGTATTCAAACAATGCGATATTCTAATGCAACTACATAAATTTATGTAGTTTATTTGTGTGAAAAAAGGCACAAAATAAAAATTCCGTGAACTGACGTCATTTGTCTTTACAACGTAAAACTGTCTTGTCTTTAGAACTGTATTTTCACCAATGTTTGCTGTACGCTTCAAATTGGAAGTAATTTGAATTAATAGATTTTTGAAATTTAGTATCATGTTTTATTAGCTCACCTGGCTAATGCCAGGGTGAGCTTTTGCCATCACTTTGCGTTCGTCCGTCGTCCCTCCGTCCATCCGTCCGTCGTCCATCCGGCGTAAACTTTTCATTCACAGATCTCCTCTGAAACTACTGGGCCAATTGGAACCAAACTTGGCCACAATAGTCCCTGTGTAGTCCCCTACAAAAAAGGTGTTTTTCAGGTCCGTGTGATATCCAAGATGGCCGCCAGCGGAAAGCATAGTTTTTACATTGGACCTTTGGGAAACAAATTCAAAGACCTTCTTCTCTGAAACATCTGGGCCAATTAGCACCAAACTTGGCCACAAAAGTCGTTTGGTGGTCCCTTACAAAAAAGGTGTTTTTCAAGTCCGCAAGATATCCAAGATGGCCGCCAGCAGGAAACATAGTTGCAGCACTGGACCCCATGGGAAAACACATTCAAAGATCTTCTTCTCTGAAACTACTGAGCCAATCGGCACCAAACTTGGCCACTTTAGTCCTTTGGTGGTCCTTTACAAAAAAGGTGTTTTTCAGGTCCACACGATATCCAAAGTGGCTGCCAGCGGGAAACATAGTTTTAACATTGGACCCTAAGGGAAAACACATTCAAAGATCTTCTTCTCTGAAACTATTAAGCCAATTGGAACCAAACTCGGCCACAATAGTCCTTTGGTGGTCCCTGACAAAAAACTCGGTGTTTTTCAGGTCTGCATGATATCCAAGATGGCTGCCAGCGGGAAACATAGTTTATCATTGGACCCATGGGAAACACTAACGGCGGTCTTCTCCCCTTAAACTAATTGGGCATATTGGAACTATAATTTAGTTATATACATGTATATTGGCTCTTTAACATAAAATGTCTATGTAAATCAAGGACCAGGTGAACGATACAGGCTCTTGAGAGCCTCTTGTTTTGTTTTATAAATGAAATCCAGAAGATTCAACCTTCAGTGTTTCAAAATGGCCACCAAATGGCGGCGTAGTGGATGTCCTACTATATCCGAGACAGTCATGTGGCGTAATTGATGGTCACTTTTGACCAGCCAAATCGTCTGTTGCATAAATGTTGCTTTAGAATCCGTTATTTCGTCCGTCATTACTTTTGTCAAGCTTTTCTGTGTAAAGGTAAATAATACAAACTTAAAATTTTGTCATAAGCTGGTATAGTCATACCATATTATGGGATACATTTTCAAACCTGTCGGGTTACTGCTATCCGTTTACTGACTTCATCATTTTCCCGTCATTCCATGTTTCCGTCACAACTTTTATCAAGCTTTTTTCTGCAATTGGAAACTTGAAATTCTGTCTGTAGCTTTGTGTAATCATTCCGCATTTTTACCAACTTAGTCAATTTTCCATTATTCCATCCGCACGCAACAAACTTGATACAAACTTGTATAGACTGCCATAATGTGTTATGGGTTTTCAATTTTTTTTTTATTACTTTTGGCTTACCATGGTAAACGGTTTTCATTGTTTTGCATTTATAGGGTAACTTTTATCAAGCTATTCTATCCAATGGTACTTTATACAAACTTGCAGTCTTATCACACGCCTTACATAGTCATTCTAGACTGCTGGCTGCACCAACATACACGTCATGACAACATCTGCCTGTAGAATCAGTCAGCATTTGAAAGCTTAAGCATTAAAGAATTTGTTTTCTTCAAAGATTTCTCTACAATGTTAAATGAAACATTCCGGAACATTTTTTTTCAGCATTACCATTCTGTAATGTCAAATGCAATTGAAATCTGTACATGTATGTAACTAGAAACTGAAGTTGAAAGCGATGTATTTCTAGTAATAAAAGAAGATGCTCATAGATACCTTGTTATAACGTTTCTTTCTTCTCATGAACTACAAAGCCAATGTACAGCCACTTGATATTTAGAGAACAACTTTAGAATTGTAGACACTATTAATGTTGCACCAATGCTTCAGGATTAGTCTTGCTATTTTCTTCTTTGAAAAGCGGTTTTTTTTTATTTATAACCTTATAAATGTTTTAATTTGGTTGATATCTAGTTTGAAAATTAAGATTATCATCCAACGTTCTTCAGTCTGGTCTTAACAAAAATGGGCGAAGTTTATATTTTTCATTAATGTTAAGTGTTAAAGGGTATAAAACTAATAAGTAAAAATCTATTTAAGTCGTTGATATGCTAATCTAGGATTTTCATAATGGCCATATAACGAAAATGTGTTGCATCCAGCCATTTTTACCTACACTATTGGCATCCACCCAGTATTGATTTAGTCCTTATTTTCTTCAATATCAGCGCCGTGCGCGGTCCCGGCTGAAGAATAGGCCCGCAGCATCCTCTGAGCTTGGAGTATGAGCCATCCTAACAGAGGACCCCGAGGGAACCCCGGGATATAGAAATAGGACCCAGTATCTCCGGCTTGCGGGGTGAGACCCCTCCTAAACGGAGGCTGACCCCGAGGGTCCCGGGATATAGAAATAGGACCCATTCCGTGGTTGTGCGGGATTAATAAATACACAACCCATCTTTCGGATGGGATGTAAACTCAGGTCCACGTGTTGGAAGAAATGCCACGCTTCCTGCACGTTAAAGAACCCTTGTAGCAAGCTCTTTTTGGGGTGGTCCGTAGGTGATCGGCTACAAGGCTAAATTCCCCGCCCTTGACGATTTCACCCTACTTTTCCAGTGGCAGTCAGAATTTTCCGTCCCATGGCCATTTCCATACCCCAAAGTGATTATTTATCAACAAACTTGTTCTCGTCTTGATATAGCTGAAATATTGCTGAGTAGACGTTAAACAATATTCAATCAATCAATCAATCAATCTTCAATATCAGAATATTTTTACTTTATATTTCATGAATTATAAGTCAAATGTTTCAAATATATATAAAAGAAACCATATTGACTTACTTGTTAGTGTCCTAAGCCTTTATTTCATTGTGCTCGGTTTTAAATTTCATGCACGGACGATGTTTGATACGATTTGTGGACGATTTCATCATCGATTTATATGGCAAATTTATTTTATCTTTTCCGTTTGACACACGACCAAAGAATGGACATATATTTTAGAACTCTAAAGCATTAATAAATAAAATAATTTGATTTTTTAAAGTCAAACGATCTCAACGCCAACCACTTCCAACTTATTTTTTCACATCCATCCAAAACTAAAACTAGACATTATACCCCGTGTGACAAGGGAGATGAAAATGTGATGAAAAAAAATTAATTAAGATTCAAAACGATTTTTTTATTATTTTTTTGCAATAAAAACTTCAAGAAAGTGTTGACAATGAATAGTAAAAAATATAACAACAAGAACAACAACCCCAAAACACAAACAATCAGTAATTCATCAAGGATTAACTGGTTTAACATTAAACATATTTTATTTGCACAAAAAGATGCAAAAGGGATATTACAATATTAGAAACGTCCTCTCCAGTCCTCTCCCTGGTTGATGGAATATGTGAACTCAACCACAGTATGAGAGTTTGAAAAGAACATTGCATTCCGTTGTGGTGAAAAAGTGATAGGCCGGTCTTAAAGCTGCTTTTTCATCGACCGAGCTTTTCTCGTTCAAAAGGTTGGGTTTTCCAATTTCTCCTTTCAACTGGTAATTGAAACTGTATGGCCAAGCTGGAAATTTTATCATTAAGTTTAGAGATGTCGTTTCTATGGCAATTGTCCTTCACGCCAAATTGATATTGTCTTATCAAATCACTCATGAAAGTATCGAAAATATGTCCCTTTGATGCTAAAACGGACTGCAGAGCTCGGCATGTTAGAAGTAGATTAACTAGCCAAGGATAAGAGTGTTAACCTAGGAAGGTCTTCAAAACCAAAGCAGCTAAACCAAAGAAAGCAGTTATGCCCAAAAGGACAGCAACAAACAAAGACAAAGAAAAGAAATCCACTGAGCCAAAGGCAAAGAAACCAACCTAAAAAAAAACAGCATTTAAGAAACCTACCGTGAACAAAGCCAGTCGAAAGGGACACTTAATCTCATGTAAAGACAGAACTGAACTACAACACAAAAGAAAGTCAATTAAGACACCAAAGAAGAAGTGAAGTCAGGAGCTTATCTCTTACATAATTATGCAAGAAAAAGCCCTTTTAAGGGCTACCAAACGTCTCGAAAAGATATTAAGTTGTATCAGCAATTTTCAAAGTAAACTAGAGGCTCAGACACTGAGCCTGTATCGCTCACCTGACGAAATGCTGGGTTTCGATGTTCTGCATGGTGGCCATGTTTTTTTATGTGAATTTCCCATAGGGCCAAAATAAACTATGTTCTGTGCTGGTGGCCATGTTTTTTATTGGATCGGAAGAAATGAGCAATCTTTGTTAACAACCTTCAGTTCATCATTCTTGTAAAGTTTAGTTGAATTTGCTTCAGCGGTTTCAGAGGAGAAGAATAAAATGTGAATTTTCCCATAGGGTCCAAGGTTAAACCTAAGTTCTGCGGTGGCGGCCATATTTTTTATTGGATCGGAACGAAATGAGCAATCTTTGTTTAGGACCTTCCATACATCATTCCTGTAAAGTTTGGTTGAATTTGCTTCAGTGGTTTCAGAGGAGAAGATGAAAATGTGAATTTCCCATAGGGCCAATGTTAAACTATCTTCCGTGCTGGCGGCCATGTTTTTTATCGGATCAGAACGAAATGAGCAATCCTTGTTAAAGACCTTAAGTACATCATTCCTGTAAAGTTTGGTTGAATTTGCTTCAGCAGTTTCAGAGGAGAAGAAGAAAATGTGAATTTTCCAATAGGGTCCAATGTTAAACCTAAGTTCTGCG
>MJUU01064821.1:0-11087 GCA_002080025.1 Modiolus philippinarum
AAGCTAGTGGATGTTTATGGAAAGGATAATGCGACTTTATTAGACTTGTGCATTTGCACTTTATGTTTATTAGGTTTTTCTGGATTTTTTAGATATAGTGAACTCTCCAACATTTCTATGAAAGATCTTTTATTTTTTATACACATGTTGAAATTGTTGTTCAAAAAGCAAGACTGATGTTTATCGTAGAGGCAATAAAGTTTTGATAGCCAAAACGGGGAATAGACTTTGTTCTGTATCTTTTCTTTTACGTTATAAAAATTTACAAGATTAAACCTTGAATTCAGATGAGTATTTGTTTACTGCCCTTCAATTTTTAAATCTAGCAAATCTGTCAGATTATGTAATAGATTAAAACCGCAATCCTATACCAGAGCTCGGGAAATCTTTTTGGAGGCATTATCTTTCGTGGTAGATGGGTAACGGACAAATCTAAGGACGGGTATATCAAAGACAACCTATATAGTAAATTAGTTGTTTCTAGAAATTTGGATTTATGATTTTGGAATTCTTTGTTTTTACACCCCAGTCTTTGTACTCGAAGTTGTAGCGAGCCACTCATCCTATTAGTTGATCTTTCGTTTTATACCTACTGCAGAAAAGACAATATTTATTTTCGGATGAGGTACGAAGGAGAATATAAATTGATTTCATTTCGTATTAGGGTATATACGGTATTCTAAGGTCTACCAGTATTGTATTCTTTAGGTCTACCCGTATTGTACTTCTATATTCAAGCTATTTTTGCACGGACTTTTCATGTACGTCTAGGTATTTTGGTATATATAGCTCGTCCGTAATAATTTAAATCATCGAGCCACGCTACAACACAGTACGTTTACTTTCATTACTTATTATATTTATTTCTTTCCTTTTTCGTTATGTTTGTTTATTGATTGTTGTAATTATATTGAATAAACAAGTTGCTCGAAATTGTAGCGAGCCACTCATCCTATTACTTGTTCTTTTGTTTTATACCTACTGTAGAAAAGACAACATTTATTTTCGGGTGAGGTACGAAGAAGAAAATAACATCAAGTATTTGATACACTGTTTGTATATCATCTAGGGATTTTTTTTTTCGGACTCTAACGATTTCATTGATCGGTTAATTGAAGAAATACGTAAGGTAAACTCTGGTAAGTTGGTTATGCTTAGTTAATTGTGCTTTAATTTCATATCTCATCCACATCATGTGTACATTTTCCAGATTGAAACTTTTGTGGTTTAAGAGAAAATGAAACGAATCTTTGTCTGTATAGAAGTGCAATATTGATTTATTAAATTAAATAAAGGTGTGATGAGTCTCAATTAAAATGTTAACATATGTCAAACATAAGATTAAAACCGATGAGAAGTTTTGTTAGTTTAAATTGTATGAAAATGTTGTAAAAGTGATGAGCAATAATAATTATAAATACTTTGGAACTTTCTCTATATTTTAAATAACAATTGTGTTAATTGTTTGATGAATGAAACCTAAATGAACAAGTACTACACAAAAATGTCGGAATAATACCACTGAGACACCTTAAAATGCGTTTTTACACACTTTCCTGACATCTGCTGCATATATTTGTTTACCCTGGTTTATTGTATCTTACTCGAAATTTTGGAATCAGCAAATAACATGTACCGACATCTAAGTTGTTATTTTATTGAATGTAATATTTTACCGAAATATTTACGATAATATAAGCATGCAAGAACCAAGCAAAACCTGAATAATCAAAAGTCATTGACAGCATCGCAAACAAAAAGAAAAAGAAATCAAGCAAGTATTAAACAAAAAACAAGATGTGTTTGTGAAACACTATGCCCCCCGGTAGCAACCATGTCTACCATACAAAATAAATGCTAAAATTGCAATCACTAGAAATTAAGGTTAAGTATACATTTGTACTAAGCTCTATTAAATCATTCACATAAAGAATATCAAGCCTCTTGCAATTGAAATTAACGAGCTAAAATTTGGAAAAATAACAGCAATATTGAACTTTCCAATTTTCACGCAGTGACCTTGACCTTTGACATGACTAATTATTTTTTTTTGTGGATTTGTATAAAGCTTCCTTAGATCTATTCATTAATATAATATCAAACCTCGAGCAATTTTAATTAACAAGCTATAGCAAAATCTATATTTTGACCTTTTGACCTGTGTGACATGACCTGACCTTTGTTAAATTTGCATTAATGCTGCTCAGTTTCATATGACCAATATACAGGCAAATTATTAAGGTCCTATCACATCTGGTTGAAAAGATACAGACAATGTAAAAATTTGTGTTAAAGTTTTTAAATCTACCTTGACCTTCGACCTGAACCAAATGTTTTTGATGCATTTATATTAGGCTTCATTAGATCTATTCATATATTGAATATCAGACCTCTAGCAATTGTAGTTAACGAGCTATAGCAAAACCTATATTTTGACCTTTTGACCTCTGTGACCTTGACCTTTGACCTGACCACTAGCATAATGCTGTTCAGTTCTACTAGACCAATATACAGGCCAAATATGGAAGTCCTATCACATCTGGCTGAAAAGATATAGGCAATGCTTTAGTTTTTGTTAAAGTTATCAATTTTGCACTCGGTGACCTCGACCTTTGACCTGACCAAATTTTTTTTGCGGATTTATATTAAACTTTATTAGATCTATTCACACATAGAATATTAAGCTTCTAACAAATGTAACTAACGAGCTATAGCATTATCTAGATTTTGACCTTTTTACCTCTGTGACCTTGACCTTCGACATGACCTTAGTGAAATTTGCATATTTGTGTTCAACTTCAGATGATCAATACACATATTAAATATGAAGGTCCTTTCACATCTGGTTTAAAAGTTATGAGCTAGGTTAAAGCTGCGGACAGACAGACAGACAGGCAGACATACATACAGACAGACAAATATGCCCCCGATCTAGAGATCTGGGGGCATAAAAACGGGGTCATACATACAGACAATGGTCATAAAAATCTATTAGTGAGATCAGGTGGGTCGGTTAAGAAAGCATGTCCTCTTTCTTATAGGACACCCGTTGTGTTGAACATGTCCATTCCTGTATTGAAGTCAAATCCAGTAGAAGAAAGGCAAATCTTCAATAGCGGTCCACAATATTGTGATTTCGACCATAAAACTCAGGAAATTATTACTTCAATTAATTTTAACTTACTCTTGTTGAAGAAGCATATTTGTGAACAACCGAGCTCTGTAAATAAGGTCCCTATACCGACCAAATGCGATCAGTAGCAAATGAGTTGGAAGATGTAAATTCAATATGCTATTTGTCTTGGAATGCTGCTACAGAGAAAAGGAAAGACATCGCATTTGCCAGTCCTAGTTTGTAGTCTACCTCAGTTATCAATATCCAGATGAAGGTCAAGGAATGAGGCCAAAAGGAAATTATGAATACTATGAATACTAAGTTATAACTTAACATGTTAATTGTTCATATAGGGTCTGCAAGTCTCGTCATGTGACTCCCGAGAATCAACGATAAACAGGCAATTCTAAAACGTTTGCCGCCATAACATGACGTCGGAGGATTGTGACGTTCAAATGTTTGTTTGAAACGTCATATATCTTTGTTTAAAATGTAACTTCCGGGTACAAGTTTTGGTCCCGGAAGTTTCAAAATTGTACGAGACTTACAGGCCCTATGGCATATCTAAGTCACCCAACCTTTGGTTTTTGTTACCCTCCTAGTAAAGTAGGTGTTTCTACTTGTATATACAAAAGTAATTAAATCCTGAAATCAATTAAGTTTATTTGCAACAAAAAACAAATATCTTTCCAATTTTGGCTCATTTCTGAAAAATAAAAACAGAATTTCATATTATGATATTTTACATCTTGTTCGCAAAATGTTAAGCTTCAGTTTAAAAAAGAAATATTTTCCTCCTTTATCGGTCAAAAAAAATCATTGAATTGAAAGATTTTTTCTTTCTCGCCTTTGAGAAACAACATTTACCATTTTTAGCGGGATTAAAATAAAAATAAAAGTAAACATTAAAAACATTTACACTGTTGTTTTTGCGTCTAACGTCATTGTTTTCTGTGTTCTCGTTTTTGCCCTGTCTTTGGACTTCGATTTTTGTGAATTTCACCCCTTTGTGCCTTCGGTATTCTACTGCCGTTGTTACATTAAATACATTTAAATACATTGAGATAAAACGCTTTTATATTCATTCTAAATAATCGTAATCTGCTGCCTTTACACTTTCCGGTGCTTCTTTTTTCTTTTGAAGCGTGTTAAGTTGAACATTTCCGATTACTTTCAAAGTACAATCCGGACAAAGAAGTCAGACCATCTCTTATTTTATACGACATATTTAGTTGTGAATTTAAGGTGGTTCGGGTGTCTAAAACTGCGCATCCATCTTGCGCATGTGATGAAAATTGGAATTTACCATTAAATATGTAAAAATGATTTTGAATAGTTCATTGATAATGAAGAAAATAAAATAAGCAACATTTATGCTGCAAGTGTGCGAAATATATCACATTTTTGAAAAACTCTAATTTTATTAAGGGGAGGTAATTCTAAAGAAATAATAAGGGGAAAATCACATTTTCATGATTTCTTCAAAAATATGATCGGTGACCCCATTTTTTTATTTCATATTTCCAAAGTTATTTCTTTAACACAGCTTATACTACATTTTCAACAAACTCTATCGTTTCATTCGCATAAAAAATTATAAAATAGTATTTTCTTGCTAGAAAGGCCATATTAAAAAGCTCGAAATCTTGCTATTTTCGAAAGCTAATCCCGGAAAAAACGAGTTCGGTGACCTATTGTTTTTTTACTAAAATTTTAAAGTGCATGTAATAAACTTTCATTCACAGAAAAATAAGAAAAATCTATCGTTTTGTTTTTAGTCACCCGAACTACCTTCAGAGTTTTATTTACTTACTTTGTTTATTTGTTTTTGGGGTTTTTCTTGTTTGGTTTTGGATTCGGTTGCAGTTTTAGGGTTGCTTTTGTTTTGTTTTCGCTAAGTTTCAAATTACCAGAACCTATGTGCTGCAGAATTCAAATGTGTATTTGAAATAGTGTAGTCATACATTAGTAACTTTGTGAAATACATGCCATAAACGTAATGACAGTTTAAGGTCTATAGTCTAAATCTATATTAACTTAAGTAATCAGTTACCTTCACTTCTTCACCAGAAACTTAATGACGGTTTAAGTTCTATAGTCTAAATCTATATTAACTAAAGTAATCAGTTACCTTCACTTCTTCACATTGCGGACCACATACTTCAATAATAGTTGCGTCCCTTAGTTTTGGAGATGAGTATAGTCTCTTCTCTGTATTACCTACATTATCAAAAGATACGTAATATATGATCAGCAGATGAGCAGAGAATAATGGTTGCAAAAGAAACTTGTGTAGTGGGCCATATTCAGATTTCCTTTCTGCCCAATACCACCGTACTCGATTTGTATCTTCTTTCAGACAAAGAAAATGGCTATTACAAGGTACTGGTCGTATCAATGTTTGATACAGTCCGATCCGAAACAAAAGTGCGTATTACTTAGAACTCAATGCAAAAGTTTACCAATCAAAATCTTTACTACATTTTCAAAATTTTCAATGAGAATTATTGAGAATTGAATAACATATATTTGCTTTCTGTTTCTTATGTCTAAGATCAAAGGTTTTAACAATAATGACTCCTGACTGTATCCCTCATCACTAAAGCAATCGGCACGACAGAAGAATCTAGAAATTTGGGGATTTTCTAATGTATCTATAGAGGATTTAAATGTTTGTTATTTCTGTAATGTGAATTCTATTATGATGTGAAAACAATACCCTTTTTTTACACGATTAGATAATTTTCGTATCACTTAGTGATAACTTTTATGCTAGCATTTCATTGGTCCTTAACGTGATTAGATAACTTTTCAGCCATATTTTCATTGATTTTTCGAGAGTCACACATCAGGTCAAAACCACGTCATGGAAATTCTTTTGTTATTTCTAATTCTGTGAGCATTTCATTCTGTCGTCTGCATTAATTTCAAATATTACTGGAAAGAAGAAGGAATGAAAAATCGAACTCCATGTGTACACACATATTAATTCATTCTCCCTAAACAGTTGAATATGTTTTTGCCACTTGAAATGTATTATTTTATTGCAAAAAATAAGTTTCCTTCCTGCGTTTATTTAATGGTGTAATTTGTATTGAGATCATTGACGCGTGGAAATTGACATTGAAATCATTTACCACAGATACAGAGAACTTTACACCTAAATTTAATTACAAATAATTCGTGACATTTTCTCTCAACTGACAAGCAAATATTAACTCTATTTCAGATGTTTAAAACTGTAATTACAATTCAACAGAACTTTCTCAAAAGATACCCAAGTTTGTCACCAGCGTGGAACCATGTACTTGTCATTGCTATGGATTGTTGTGTTCATGTGCTTATAACGCAACATAGTTCCTACATCTACAACACTTATTGTCTATATGTACTGCTTTATAAACGGGAAAATTTACTGTTAGACTTTACATTCATTTATGAGGATAAGTTTAAAGTACATAATCAATATTCAATGTATTAAGAAACACAACAAACTACATTCTCCCAACTTAACATAATTGGGAGAACACGACAGAAGAGTTTACAAATGAAATTTATCATAAGAGAAATAGGTTCCACAGCTCATAATCCTTGTATATCGCTTGTTATCAACTCTCGCTATTTAATTACAAGTAATAATGAACTCGCTGAAGGTCGTTAATTATTATTGTGTAATTAAATAGCTCGAGTTGATAACAAGCGATATACAGGCCTCACTCTTAATGAAACCTATAAATAACATCCAATAGTCCATAGATATGTATGAGAGTTATGCATGAACCAAAGTATTATCCTAAGCAGTATGTATCAGTTTTGCAATATTTATTTTTCTAAACCGAACAGAATAGTTAAACATCCATATGACAAAAAAGAAAACTAATGGCAAAATTGTCAACCGCAATGGTCCTGACTCGGTACAGGCAATTCAACAGAAATGTCGGATGAACCGGTTCAATGACGAGTCATTTCATCCCTTTTACATGGCGATATTGTTCGGTAACATCTCAATAGCAATTAATGTTAAAAGGTCGTAGACAGTAAAAAGAAATATTTATCGCATGCCAGTACTTAGTGAAAATAAACCATGAGTCAAAGTTATACTTTTATATACAACATGATAGTGTTGAGTTAAAAGGACGCTAGTTTTCTATGGAACAAAGTTTGAACCTTTAAGAAATTCTACAGCAGAAAAATGAGGATGAGGGATGAGGTGAAAAATATTTATAAACCACATATCCAACGGATATTTAGACATAAAAAAGATGGGAAAAGACGAGAAGAATAATTATGAATACTAGAGTTGTTAGCATGCCCTGCATGTTTTGAAAAGTGGATTGAAAAAATCAACAGAAACCATTCAATAGCAAATTCAAATGCTGTTTCAATACGAAGAACACTGTAGTAATTTTTTATAGGAAGAGCATGGAACAGGTAATTTTGGTTGCCACAAGTGGTACCGGGATATTTATGTGTAGCATGTAGTGCAGGGTAATTCTGATGCAACATGTCGCAAAGGGTTATTTTGGTACTACGTGTTAAGCATTTTGCAATGATACAATACGTGACACATAAGAGATAAAAGATGAGAAGATTTTTGCATTGGGTCTTGTTAAAAATCTGATTTTTTCATAAACGTAAGAAAGTGTCATTTTCTTGAGTTGATCGAAACAAATCTGAAGAACATAAGATGGAATTTCTTTCAATAGTAACATATATCCCGATCTTTTATTTCATCGAATGTAAGTACCTCTTTTTCGTAAAACTAGAATAGAATCGTCCGGAAATTAAAGCAGAGAAGACAATAGGGTAATGGCCGGAAAACACAATCAAATGCTATAATCAACCAGGGAAATTAACAAGAAGATCACCAAAAGAAAAATTCATATGATCTGTGTCAATTGGTTGTACTTTCCATTGTGACGTCAGATATTTTATGGCGTATAATTATGGCTACAGAGAAATTTATGGTTGATCATTTATTCATGGAAAATTAGATTTTACTGAATATGTTTACTATTTGTCATTGCCCACTCTAATCCGGCATTTACGGAAGAATCTCGATAATCCACTTTCACAAAATTTATGAAGACATACCTTTAAAATATACAAATTAGCATATAGGGCCTGTAAGTCTCGTACAATTTTGGAACTTCTGTGATCAAAACTTGTACCCGGAAGTTACATTTTAAACCAAGATATATGACGTTTCAAACATAAACTTGAACGTCACAATTCTCTTACGTCATGTTTTGGCGGGAAACTTGTTCAAATTGCCTATTTATCGTGGATTCTTGTTAGTCACATGACGAGACTTACAGACCCTATTGCAGTGGCAAAGCAACTTACTTGGTTCATAATATTCACTAAGCTCAACAGAAACAGGTTTATGACGTGCTACCATAGCTATTCTTCCAATGTATATTTCAATACACATATCATCTCTTGAAATCTACAAAATTCTCATTTTTAATTTTCATCCTTCATTTGTAAAACATACTTAAGTATGCTTTATATATATTTCAGTTATATTGTACTTGTTCTTGAGAGAATTTCTCATATCGATATACTATCATACTTTCAAACTTTGGCATTATTACTTTTTATAGTGTCCAAATGTTATTCTTACCACTGTTTTTTAATGCCAACATCTCACCACTTTAAAAGGCACGTTTTCTTACAATCGACTTGATGAGTGCCCTTTGTCTATATATATTGTAATCGGTTTGTCGAGCAACGGATGAACTCTTTTCCAGTTCAAGTTTTGATTGTAGACGATCCCGCATCCCAGACCAGAAAAGCCATGGATGAAGAGTTGTTGTAAATTTAGCAAAGTGTTCCGCTCAAACTGGTCCAAAGAGCCATCTTAGACTTGCTATGAAGTATGAGCAAAGCTAAATATTCAAAGCCTCACGGTGACTTTATGAGGAAGGAAATAAAGGCGTTATTTGTTTGCTTGGTTCTATAATGTATTTATAGAGAATTTGTCTCATGTGCATTCATTCCATTTCCTTTCATACTTTATTGTATAATTAACTCAAATTTATAAACAATAAGCAAAATTCAAAATAAGTATTGAGCTTGAAGATTTTTTTTTTTTTTTTTTTTGAAAATCAACAATCTTGCAGAACGAAAGCGAACCGAATACGGACAAGAAAAAAATCTTGCATAAATACATTTATTTAGAAATATTTAAGCACAATCTGACTGAAGGATTTTGTAAATAGAGACATAGAAATAACCTTACCGATTACTTAAATGAGGAAAAATTGAGTTCAAAAATATCTACATGTATGGAACGTTCATGGTTAGTAAAATTGAATATTCTATTTTCGGGATGGCAATATGGTATGGAAAAACACATAAAAGTTTGATAGCTGTTGCCTGGAATGTTTACACAACAGCTCGGAACTTATTGTTGTACTGGAAACTTGGTGTGTCCATCGATATCATTACCAAGAATATGTTTAATTTCTGATTATTTCAAACCCATTACCATTATCTGCCTATAAAAGACTACTTTTCATTCATACATCAGTTGTTGAAATGCGCATATGCAGAAACTAAATTAACAGTAACTTCGGTATTTTGTTATTTCTTTCAACTGAGCCGATACCTCTGCTGGTGGACTGTTAGTCCTCGAGGGTATTCACCAAGATAGTAGTCAGTATTACTGTGCTGAACGGAAAACCAATTTTATTTTGAATTTACTATATCCAAATTTTTCACAAAATTTTGTTTCAAATGAAGGAGTACCTCCCTCATGGAAAGCTCTGTCCTTAACTAAATTTTGGCTATTTGTTCTCTATCAGCTTTTTCTTGTTTTTCGGCTTATGGACTTCCAAATGTTTTGATTTGATCTGCACTGCTGAGACATCAGTTGTCGAAATGCGCATATGCAGAAACTAAATCAACAATAACTTCGGAATTCTGGTATTTCATACTTGAGTTCATACTTGATATTAAACTTTCAGCTGTACAAATACATTGCGAATTTAAAAACCATGTCAAAACCACTAAATGTTTTAATTAATTCATTTACTTATAGCTAACAATAATACAGTTGTAAACATACCCAGTCGAAAAACAGATTAACTTTTCTGAAATCTCTCTCTATTTTCTTAAATAGTCCACGAGCTTCCTTTACATTTAATGAAGACATGTCAGCCTGCATACCAGTAGGTTCATTGATCTCCAGATATCCCATTGTACTCTGACCTGTTCTTATCCACCTGAATTAGTGAAAAATAGCTTAAACAACCAAATAAGCTAACAATACTTCACATTTCCCTAAAACCTCTGTTGTATGAGGTGATATTTTCTTCATAGATACATGTATGAATATAACAAGAGAAATTCTCAAATACAGTATAACAATTTATAACAACAGAAACATTTAAATACATTTACTAGGGTAATTATGGAGAAACTGCAATTTGTGTATTGTATATATTTACTCGATACCTTGACAATTTTATGCTGATTGTTAGATATCAGGAAATAAGGCCTTCTTTGTGAATTTTACATGGATATTTGCATGGATATTGATAAGATACTTAATAAGGAAATAAAGAAACCTGTATATTGGATTAAGTTTTGTTTGACAACTTTTTTACCATTATTTTATCATTTCACACTAAAAGGCATCTCCATTTTGCATAGCTCTGTCCTTAGCTTTTCTTCTTAGATACTGTTTGTAATTTGCTCTCTAAATTAAGGTTTACCAAGAATTCAGGCTGTCTCTAGTTCCTATCGCTTTTTGCGTTTGTCTGTTGTCTTATTTGTCTTTCCTCTGTAGTTCCTTGGCAGATTATGGCATGTAATTATAATTTCAGCCATTGTAGATATTTCCTGGTGTATATTTCATTTATAGATTTCCAAATGAAATGAACTGTCGAAATGGCCATATACAAAAACGAAATTCATAGTAATTTTAGTCCATGGGCTGGAATAACCCCCCGTGCACCCCCCCCCC
>MJUU01064821.1:14075-54685 GCA_002080025.1 Modiolus philippinarum
GGGGGGGGGGGTTGCACGGAAAGTGTTTCCAGCCCACGGACTATTTAGGTATTTTGTTATTCACCTATATAAGAATGAATGTAGCGTCGATTGCTATTTCATACTCTCATGAACATTCACTCAACAAAAGAAACTTACTTGAGGTATATAGGGAAGTTAAGAATCTTTCTGCACATGTATTGATGGTGTTTACATAATACTCTCTGGTGCATATAATTATGAAGATGAAACACACCGTTTACTACAATCTCCTACATTCGACGACACATTTATAATAATAGAGGTTCACTCTTACGACTCTTTCATGTTGAGTTCGAACAGATTTTGTTATAGATCATGACAACCATTAAAGCATTTTTTAACGTATTAAATATTTTGTAAAATATGATACAATGCCTAAAACTTTTAAAATTTTTACTACGATCATTTCAAGATTTATGAAATAAAATTTAATATCTACATTCCTTTGTATGGTTACAGACCTAGTATTGGTGGTTTGATGGATAATGATCTGTTCACCCGCAGTTGGTTCCTTTCTGATAAATTAAAATCTGAACATGTGCAACATTGAATCAATGTATACTATTTGTGGATTGAAACTTCTACGGTTAGGATTCTACCTGGCAAGGAAGGGATAACCAATAGGTGACTAGATTCCTATCTTTTGAACCATCGGTCCAAGCATAGTAACCGTTCAGTAGTATCGTTAAGCGATATCATAATAACAGTTTTCCCGTTATACATAAAGCATCGTCGGAAAATGAGAATGGTGATAAAAATATCTTAATATAACCGCATAATGAATTGGTATGAATTTATCTTGAATAGTCCTAAATACTGTAAACCGGGAAATTTTCGCGCCGTCTTTTTATTAAATGGACAAGATTTTAGTTCGCGTAGTTTTGAATTCGCGCAGCCAAATTGTTGACCATTGACTTCAATAAAAGACATGTATATTCGCGCCGTTTTATTTTCGCGCTTCCATTCAAAAAGCGAAAATCGCGAAAATAAACTGCCGCGAAAATTTCTCGGTTTACTGTTGTTTCTGTGTTAACCGTGAAAATTATGGGTTTTCTTGAAGTTCTCGTATTGACAAGATAGCAAGAACTTTGTCAATGTCTTAAATGGTTGCCAAACATATCAAAACGCTATTATCCAGACACTCATAAATATCTTGTACAGAAACTCCGAAAAAAACTAAATTCTTTGTATAAACAATCTTTAGAAAATTCTGTTACTTATCTATCTTCATCTTCATACAAATTAGACGCAGTTACGAAGAGCACAAGCATACTTTGCGAAATGCGACTTAGAATCAAAGAAAAATATAAAGAAGTAGAAGTGATTAAAATGTTAAGGGTTTCTGATCGACAATATATATGCCCAGTTTGAGGACTTGTTTTTCAATAGTCTTTCGGAATTCAAATGGGCACAAAATGAATGAGCACCTCTTTCAGACGATCTGTTTATCAACTCTGATCATGTTTTACTATATTTCTTTGTTGGGCTTTTTTTACAAAAAATTTCTTGCTAACGACCACCTCCGACACCAGTTTTGAAGTCGAGACATCATTTTGTAAATGGCGGTCAAAGAACAATATTCAACATTGGTTGTGAAGTTGCAACATCAATATCTATTTGGAAACAATATTTCATTGAAATTGGAAAATGTTGAATTTTCCCGCCTTTTTTGGCAGCTATTTTGAAAATGGCCATCAGCGGATAATTTTCAACATCAGTTTTGAAGTTGCGACATCAATATCTATTTGGAAACAAAATTTCATTGAAATCAGACAATGTTGAATTTTCCCGCCTTTTTTGGCAGCCATTTTGAAAATGTTGAATATTCCCGCCTTTTTGGCGACCATTTTGAAAATGGCGGCCAACAAATAATTTTCAACACTGCTTTTGAAGTTGCAACATCAATATCTAGTTGGAAACCAAATTTCACTGAAATCGGACAATGTTGAATTTTCCCACCTTTTTTGGTGGCCATTTTGAAAATGGTGCTCAAGGAACAATTTTAAACACCAGTTTTGAAGACGTCACACCATGGCAAACATTTTATCAATATACAATAAACTTTCATTTTGAAAATTCTGTGCAAAAAGGGCAATAACTCATACAAAGGTTTTTGGATTTTCTTCAAAATTTCAGGGTGTGAAGATCCTTATATGCTGAAAATTTTTGCGATTTCCTCTTGACCTCTGTCTGTTAAACTTTTTGAAATAAAAAATAAATAATGCACAAATTTTGAAAATTTTACGGAAAAGGGCTATAACTTCGAGATGGGTTTTTCAGATTTTCTTCAAAATTGCACGGTAGGTAGATCTCATCATATTTTTTATATCTGTAACGGTCTTCGAGTTGTTGGCCAAAAAAAAACAATTTACCCCTATGTTCTATTTTTAGAAACAGCCGCCATGTTGGTTAAGCGGCTCAAAAATCCGACATCAGTTTGAGAAACCATACCCTGGGGATGTTTCTGGCAAAGTTTGGTTTCATTTGGCCCAGTGGTTTCAGAGGAGAAGATTTTAGAAAATAATTGACAAAAAATGCAAAATTTGTATAATTTTCGTGATTAAAGAGCGATAACTCTTACATCAGTTTCGGAATTTCTTTCAAAATTGAAGGGTAGGTAGATCTTGTCACGGCAGACATTTTATCAATGTACACTTGACCTCAATCTTCTATAGATTTTGAATTTAAAGACTTAAAAAGATGTAATTTTTTGAAAATTCGATGAAAAGGGGTAATTACTCCTACACGGGGTTTCGGATTTCCTTCAGAATCGCACGGTATGTAGATCTCATATTGCTGATCATTTTAACCCACTATCAAATATTTGATATATGTAACGGTTTTCGAGTTATTGGGCAAAAACAGCAATTTACCCCCTATGTTTTATTTTTAGCAACAGCCGCTATGTTGGTTGGCCACTGGAAAAATCCCACATCAGTTTTAGAAGCCATACCCTGGAGATGATTCAGCCAAAGTTTGTTTTCATTTGGCCAAGTGGTTTCGGAGGAGAAGATTTTTGAAAATAAATGACAAAAACGCAAAATTTGTATAATTTTCATGATTAAAGAGCAATAACTCAAACATTGGTTTTGGACTTTCTTTCAAAATGGAAGGGTAGGTCGATCTTGTCATGGCAGACATTTTATCAATTTACACTTGACCTCTATCTTCTATGTATTTTGAATTAACAGACTAAAAAAGATGAAAATTTTGAAAATTCGGTAAAAAAGGCAATAACTCCTTCACGGGTTTTCGGATTTCCTTCAAAATTGCAGCAGAGTGGGTATATCTAGTCATTCTGAACAAGTTTACTCCATGTCAGATTTTTGATATCTGTAATGCTTTTCGAGTTATTGGCCAAAAATTGTAATTTACCCCATGTTATATTTTTAGCAAAAGGGGCCATGTTGGTTGGCCGGCGGAAAAATCCCACATCAGGTTGAGAAGTCATATCCTGGAAATGATTCAGGTGAAGTTTGGTTTCATTTGGCCCAGTGGTTTCGGAGGAGAAGATCTTTGAAATTGTTAACAGACCGTCGACGGACGACAGACGACGGACGCATAGTGATGGCAAAAGCTCAATTGGCCTTTATAGGCCAGCTGAGCTAAAATGAATGAGTATCAATTTTTCATACTGTTACAGAATATATAGCGGAAATAAATTATATGATTCTAAATATCTTTAAAAAACAGTTTAAAAATTACTTAAAACAAATTCTTAAAGTAAATCCTCTAATGGAATCATTAAGTACTCTCACTGCTAGTTTAAATGCTGGTTCTCTTAGTTCCCTTGGTACATTATAGAATACCGTTGCCTAAAACAAAAAATAAAATAAACTGCAGTCTAGCAATAACGGACAATCATTATAATAATAATTGCTATTCTAATATGGCGCTTTTCTTCGCTTTCTGGACAAATATATGCGCTAAATCAAATAAAGCATACCCGTATTGCACAACATCCAGTAAAAATTACACCTTGCATATTTCATTCAATATATAATGTGTTAAAAATAAACTTTTAAACAAATGTAAAAATATATTATATGTTGTGCGATGGCCACTATGGAGCAAAATAAAATGGTGTAGTTGGCCACGATTAAAAAGTAAAAAACACAAAAATGTACAAATTAAAAACACATAAAAATGACAAAAATGCAAAGAAGGGGAGACTGCCCAACGTTTCGGCCTGATGGCCTTCGACTAGGGGACTACCGGGCTAAATACGGAGAAGAAGATGGAAATGACGGGAGAAGGCAGACCTAAAGTATTACCTGTAAAAATCGTGCTAAATCTTGAACTTAATCAAAAACGAGAAATACAATATTAGTTACCTGTAAAATGTAAATATAAGCCTTCAATGCATAAACAATTTTATAAAATAAACTGCTTCTTCATATTCATGCCAAAGGGTCGAGCAGTTCCAAGAAAATGAATGATTTTTTTGTTCAAGGCACTGCCGTTTTTTCCTGACCTGCACTAGTTTGTATAAGGACAGTTACATGCATGTCCAGTATGCTGTGGTTAGCTAGCCGAAAATGTTCATCAACTGGGCAAATGTGTTTTTTCATTTGTTCATTTTTGTGTTTTTTACTTTTTAATCGTGGCCAACTATATCATTTTATTTTGTTTTTAACAAATGAATCACTCAAATAGGCACATCAAACAATTTCAATAGATATGTGGTAATCACTAGAGGATATGAAAAAAAAGAATAATGTAATCTATTATGTATACTACCTGCAAAAAACACATCCCTCTACCACTCGCATCTACAGATAATTCACGGACAGTATTTGGTACCTGTAACGAATAAACTCTTCATTATATACCAAAAACATTTTAATGTTATTCTATTGATTTGAACTAGCTTCGAGCAACCTTACTTAAAAATATTTTCACGTAAAGAATAACTCAATTTCCACAATAATTTCAACCTTTCCAAAGTAATAAATCAGGCAGATGCAATGTACATTATAATGCTACTAGTGTGTTTTAAAATGTTGGATATATTGCTTGTGGATATATTATATTTAAGAATTTCAGCCTTATATCCCGTCTTTAAGAAAGATATCTAAAAATGACAGGTTTTTCGAAAAGATATTTCATTGACAAATTATAAAATACCTATTAACGTTCAGTAGAAAAGAGCTATAATGCATTGAAACCTTTGCGAGGCAGAATGTATAGAAATATTTCATCATAACTTAAACACACGAAAGAAACAATTGAAAAAATAGAAAAAATTTGAGCAAAGCTCAATAATATATACCCCCGTCTCCCCATTTGATCCAAAAAGTAAAAAAATATCAGCGAAAAATTCAGGTCAAATCAGATTTTTGAATAGGTAGTGTACAATGTCAATACGTGCTGCACATTCTGTGAAAGTTTTATTTAATTTCACCAAGTGGTCTAGGAGGAGTTTTCGCTACAAAGTGAGTACACCTATGGCGGACGGAATAACGAACGGACGAACGTTCAAACGTATATCAGGATCACTATATAGCATCCGCTTAAATTGGGATATAAAATAACATGAAAGATTACAACTGGATAATTTGTTTTTTAACTGACAAGTGCAGAATGCAGAAAGATACTCAGAGTGAAAAAATATGACAGTCCTATATATCCGAAATACGGAAATACGGGAAAGGCAAACTTCGCTAGCAAAAGGTTACGATCCATCCTCTCCTCTTCCCTCTTGGTAGATCGAGCCACATTTTGGAGACACAAGTTACAAGTCTAAATTTATAGTGAAAATTTCAAGAACTCTGAATTGCTTAAATATTGATTATTGTGTGAATCATTGTCATAAAATGGCAATAACATGTCTTTTGTAAAAACATTAATTTGCGTTGCACCTTTGGAGATATAAATCCGCCATGCTTTAGATTTCAGTATTGTTTATGTAGTGTTTGTGTGTTTTGTGGCTGTGTAGTGTCTTAGGTCTTCCGTGTTCTGTTGTTCTTGCTTTAGCCTTGTCTCTAGACATTCATTCATGTTATCTTTTGCTTTGTTCCTTCGGTAATCTATTACGGTTGTCTTGTTAAAAAAAGCTTCATCTAACTTTTAATTTGCAAGTAAAAGACTTCACATGTGTCATACTTATCTGTCATGCTTTTAACAAGGTGTATCAAAAACCTTACAAATATGCTTTCAGTCAATAGATAATCAGGATTCTACATTTATATGAACTGTAAAACTACTGAATACACATACATCAACACTTTGCAGAACAAGTGAGTTTCGGTTGTTAATCATAAAAAGCCTCCCATTCCATCCTGAGGCTTCGACAAAAGCTTCAAGGTCAAAATTTGATGAATACAGTTTTTCTGCCAGTCCAGCTAATGCCTGAAGGGCTACAACAGTATCCTGCGGAGAGAAAAGAAAGAGAAAATTTTATTTTATTCAGTATAAATTACAGCTATTCCAAAACAGAAAAGTTAACTTGAAATTTAACATATAAGAGGCATCACCATTAAATATTAAATTTTACGTGTTAGGTAATGACTTCATAACAATATTTCATCTATTGTGTTTGTGATCATTTTCAAGTCTGCATTTTTTTATTAAAAAAATATGCAAACGGAGAAAATAAAGAGAACAGTGATGATAATTTACACTAAGATTGGAACTTAACTAAGTGTAAATTCTACAGAATTTTTTTTTAATTAAAAGAACATATCCATATAACATTGCAATATATATTTAGATATAATACAATTATAGCATGTGTACGAGGTCGATATGATATTATATCGACCTGAGAAATGCATATCGACCGAGTATGAAATCCGAGGTCGATATGCATTTCTAGGTCGATATAACATAATATCGACCTCTAACACATGCTGTAATTGTTATATTATTAATTTACAAGAAAGAACTAAAAAGACTTAAAATAAAGAAAGCCTATATTTCACAAATGCATATACAGTTGTATAAACCTTTAAGGATATATAATTGAGTTCGGTCTTTAAATCATATAAATTTCACACAAAAGAAAAAGATTTTACTTTCTTTAAGTAAAATTTCATTTCTTCTGATTATAAAATACGTCTATGTTAGTTACTGATATGAAAGATTATTTTGGTCTATATTTAGTAACGTGCGATATAGCCATGCAATATCACTTTATACAGGGAGTCATGTGAACACTTCTCCGCCAATTGAATTTCTCAAACGATATCTAATTAATAATATAAATCAATACAATTCTTGGCTGTAAAAAAACCAGTAATGTTCATTTTGAAAAGGACTCTAACCTACTTGAAAATTTTTAAGAAGACATTCAAAGAAATCTGAATGATAAAAGTACTGAAAATTGTGTGCATCATTGTCATAAAACATAAACTTCCGAAGTTGCATAAAAAACAGTAAATTTAGTTATGCTGTTTCAATGAGTAACCTCTCATCAGTAGCATTAAAATCCAATAGTATGGTAAGCCATAATCCAAAAGTTTTCCAAAAAGAAGTACTCATTACCAAAAGTAGCGAAATAGGAAGCCAAATCTAGTACGAAGGATATCTACCGGGTGCAATACACGGAATGAAGCCTCAGCATTTTTAAGTGGTTAGAATTTTGATAAAAACAGTAAATTTCTTTAACAAGCAAGGTAAAATTTTAATGTCAGACAAGCCTGACTATTGGGCTGGTGAATACCCTCGAGGACATAATAGACACAAAAACATGCATCGCACCTGTGTAGAAATAAATCCACCATTTCCGTTACGTTGTCTTCCAAGCCATTTCAAGACACGGAAACCATTTAAGGTATCACCTCTGTGGTTGTAAATCAGCATGGCATATGCAGTAATTTCTATATCTAAAGCCCTTGAATTTGAATTCGGCGGTCTCCATCCTCTCCAAGGTTGAATGATTTGAGATTCTGTATTAGGTATTGTCCAGTATTTTTCGCCACCTTTATAAATGACAATTGCTTAAATAAGCGTCTGAAAATTTATACTACAAATACAAGTAAATTAGCATTAATTTTCACAATATATTATAATACCATTAAACTTTATTATCTAATGTGCATGCTCTGAGAAGATCAAAGAAAATTTAATTTGAATAATACCTTAACTTTAGGAATAACATTAATACTATCAAAAATACCAAAGTTTTAAACGATATGAATAAGAAACAACTGGGACTTCGGAACCAAAAAGAAACTTGGTTCGATTTGTGTGGTAAAACCAGCTTAAGGTTGTAATCAATTTACTTCGTAAATTATTTGTATAGAATACAAAAATGAACAAATTAAAAGAACTTGTATTCCTCCATTTCCACATGGAGTTTTAAACTTTCAAATGTGTTTAAATTAAACAACTTGCGGGATACAATTCAAGATAGTGTACAAGTTACAAGTAGAAAATATTAAATTAACGGATGGACGCATTGACAGAAAGGCAATGGATACAAGAAATAGATAAAAATCATTTTTGTTGTAGCCATATGGAATGCACAACAACTGTAACAGGTGAAGAAGATTATCAACATCTTAACAATCAATGAATATAAATAGATATCTGCGTACCAAACAATTAGAAATTTATATCACTGGTAGGCTCTTACTTCTTAGACTGTATTTATACTCAAAGAAGGTAATATGTTCATTGAGTCGTAAAACAATAAGATTCTTATGAGCAGATTATATAAAATTCTGAACACCTAACTATGAATGACAAAATTCCAGACACATGGTTTATGAAAGAAGAACCTGAACCACCGAATTACATTCCAAATGATTCTTATTCCATAACTAGAGGCTCAGAGACTGAGCCTGTATCGCTCACCTGACAAAATGCTTCTATGCCATGCATGACCAAAAAAGATGTATTTTACCAATGAGGTCTAATATTAAGCTATCTCTCCATTGGGACAAGTGTTTTTTTTATGTCTGATCCAATTGAAATAAGTAATCTTTGCAAAGGACCTTCAATACATCATTCCAATACATTTTAGTTAAATTTGCTTGAATAGTTTCGGATAAGGTAATGAAAAGTATGGTTTTCACATACCGCGCTACGATGTTCAACCATCTTCTGCACTGGAGGCCATTTTTGTTAGATCGAAATAAAATGAGAAAATTTTATAAAGTACCGTATAGTGGGTTATTTTAGCGGGTCAAAAATTTCGCGGATCGAGTGGAAAATGTATGCCAAAATTTTTAGCGTTTTAAATTTTCTCGGATTATCAAAGATCCTATATATATCCTAATAATACATAATATATTCGCGGAATGAATTTCGCGATTTAAGGCCGTCCGCGAAAATACGCGAAAATTACCCGCTATACGGTACCTTCCGTACATCATTCCTGTAAAGTTTGGTTGAATTTGCTTCAGCAGTTTCAGAGGAGAAGATTAAAATGTAACTTTTCTCATATGGTCGAAGGTTAAGCCTAAATTCAACCCTGGCGGCCATGTTTTTTGTCGGATTGAAATGAAATTCACATTTTTTGTAAAGTACCTTTAGTACATCATTCCTGTAAAGTTTGGTTGTATTTGCTTCAGTCCTTTCAGAGGAGAATGTGAAAATGTGATTTTCCCATAGGATCCAATGTTAAAATATGTTCCATGCTGGCTGCCATGTTTTTTCTCTGATCGGATCAAAATGAGCAATCTTTGTTAAGGACCTTTCATACATCATTCCTGTAAAGTTTGGTTGAATTTGCTTTAGTGGTTTGAGAGGAGAAGATGAAAATGTGATTTTCCCATAGGGTCCAATGTTAAATCATGTTCCGTGCTGGCGGTCATGTTTTTTGTCGGATCGTAAGGAAATAAGCAATCTTTGTTAAGGACCTTAAGTACATCATTCCTGTAAAGTTTGGTTGAAATAGCTTCAGCAGTTTCAGAGCAGAAGATGAAATTGTGATTTTTCCCATAGGCTCCAATATAAACCTAAGTTCTGCGCTGGCGGCCATTTTTTTATCAAATCAGAAAGAAATGACCAGTCTTTGTTAAGGACTTTTAGGACATCATTTTTGTAAAGTTTGGTTGAATTTGCTTTAGCCGTTTCAAAGCAGAAGATGAAAATGCGATTTTCCCATAGGGTCCAATGGTAAACCATGTTCCGTGCTGGCAGCCATGTTTTTTTTTGTCGGATCGGAATGAAATGAGCAATTGTAGTTGAGGACCTTAAGTACATTATTCCTGTAAAGTTTGGCTGAATTTGGTTCAGTGGTTTCAGAACAGAAGATGAACATTTGATTTTTCCCATAGGGTCCAATGTTAAACATAAGTTCCGCGCTGGCGGCCATGTTTTTATCGGATCGGAACGAAATGAGCAATCTTTGTAAAGGACGTTCCATACATCATTCCTGTAAAGTTTGGTTGAATTTGCTTTAGTATTTTCAGAGGAGAAGATGAAAATGTTTAAAGGACGAACGGACGGACGGACGAGGACGACGGACGCCAATTGATGGCAATAGCTCACACTGACCCTTCGGGTCAGTTGAGCTAAAAATGTAAGTTATTAGGAATTGGGGTAATTAAACTTTACCGAATAATTAAGGAACAAAGACATGTTTTTACATGAAATTGCTTTGATAGGTACTCTTATTCCTTTTCTCATCCTTTTGAAACAGAAATCAATACCAGATACCGCAGCTACTGCAAGGGAGTAGATTTGTTAAGGCCACTTTTTGGCCCAAAAATATGAAGATATGCTAAAGAAAGATATGTGGTGGTTTTCGAACTCTATACAGTCATCGTTTATTGACTCAAATGGCTTTTGTGGAAATTAATTCCACACATTGGTCAAATCAGCCGACCAAACATAGCATAAGTTGGGGAATTCTTTAAAAACGGCTGAAAGGGCTAGATTTTGGGGGGCGTTTTGTCATATTTAACATTGGCCAATTTTGTACACTGATGAGTTTTATATATATTGTGTAAAATAGTAAATTACAAATCACATAGTATATAAATGTTTTGAGTGTACATATGGATGGCAACTTCCGTTGCAATAAAAACAACCAGTATTAGAATTTTGAAGATTTTTCCTTTTTGGGCTAATTTTTAAGCATTATGTTTAGGATCCCAGAGGTAATTTTTCCCAAAATGAACATGAATCTATTAAATGCAATCATTCTACTGTATGAAAACAATCAGGCTAAAAAGTTTTGACATTTCCCAAAATGAGGAAATAAGTGGGCAAAAACGGTCCTTACCGAACCTTGTCCTTTGGTTCCTACAGATGACCATTTGCACAAGTTAATATCAAACTATGACGATTTCAATTTAGTTCTGAGAGAAAATATTTAAATAAAATTATAGTTTTTCAATATTTTGGGAAGCAAAATGAAATTTTTATATTGGACATTTAGTGCTCTTACCTATTTCATATCAACCACAGACTGTGTTTTGGATGTGGTAATTAGTTGTCGATTAGCTTTTGTACATATTTCGGTTTATGGTCTTCCGAATGTTGTGATTAATCTGCACTACAGAGACGTAAGGTGTAAAAAACAAACTGCGGAAATTGAATTTATAGTAACTTCAATATTTAGTTATGTATTACAGATGGGTAAATGCTTATGCCGATGGACTGTTAGTGTTCCGAGGGTATTCGCCAGCCCAGTAGTCAGTACTGCAGTGATAACCCGAAAGTTTTTGTGTAAACCTATAGTATATATATTTTGCTTAACTTTGTTACTATCTCCTTCGTGCAAAACCCTATCCGTGCATGTTGATGTTGGCTTTCCATTTATATCGCGTTGGTTATTTTTACTCTTTTGGCTTTAAATATACTGAGCACTTATTTAATATTATGTAGCTTCCTAGATATTTTAGCAATATCAGTCTTTTTCATGTATTTTTTAAATTTAAAATGTCCAGAACAAGCCAGTCAATTTTTGTCAAAAACATTTGTCATTTTCAAGTCACAGTAACGGTTTTGTTGAATGTGTGGGAAAACAAAAGTCAAAGAAATGCTTTCCGCAGAATGAGCCTGTTTGGAAGTTGTATTGTCAAAAGTTTTCAAGGCAGTATTTTTTTTCACCAAATCTTACAGGAAGGATGCACAAAAGGTTCAAAAGTTATTCTTTCCAACAATTTTTTTTTCATTTTTGGGTGAAAAAGTGGTTTTCGAGAAAATGAAATTGAGATTTCCAAACAGTTTCATTTTTTCAAAATTTTGAAGAATTTGTGATAAAAAAAAATAATATGTAAAAATTTCAAATCGTTCCAGCAAGTATTTGAAGAGATATTTGCTGTTTAATTTTAAGGTACATAGAAATACACGTTAGTGGTGCCTTTCGTTGTTGAGTATATATTGTATTCCAAATATTACGTTTTGATCGAGTTATTTTTCTATTTCAATTCTCTAATGTTATATTTTCTCAGTGTTTTTTAATTAAATTATTTAAATCTTAAAGATCAGGTTTCTCCAAAGTATCTAACCATGAAAGTCGTTATGATTTAGATAGCACTTTTTTCCTATTTGAATTATCAAAGGGAACAGTAAACTTATTATAAGATCGAAAGTATGTGACGTTTTACTTTCTTATCTAAAACAATACCTATTTTTCCCTTCAATTTGTGTAGAAATGTTCAAGCAGTAGCAGTATTATTTAATTGTTTATTATGGAGCTTTTGGTCATTTAATATGCAAGCTTCTGTCTCTTAAAATTCCGAATGAGTAAGCTCTACCTTTTAAACGATGTTGATGATAGTTTTCAAAAGTGATGCACGTAATTGTCAAAAACGATATAAGACTTCTGAGTCTATGTCACATTTTCTTATAAATTTGCCAAGGTATATATTATGCAAAATATATATTTACAGTCTGCCAAGAGTTAAGCATTACCTTACCTTTTACGTGAATTTGATTTTGAAGCTGTATTTAGGTAACAGGTTTTCCTTCAAAACACTATGAATGAGATTATTTTGATATTTTGGTTTCAAACTTTAATCATGCTTGATATTGTTGTCTATGCACAACCCAATTAAATGACAAAATTTGGTAGCTTTGATAAAAAAAATAAGTTTCAGTTCAATGCATGAATTTTGATTGAAGATCATTGTTGTTATTGTTGATACAAAGGTTAAACACCTTTTTGTATTTTAAGTGTCAGTTGTAAATATTACAGGTAATATTTGAAAATAGGGAAACTAATCCAATTTTACATCATTTTAACAGGTGGATCTCTACTAATGTCGAAAGAAAACAATTTCTGTGCTGAATTTCAAGACGGCCATGGATTTGAAAACTTTGGAGCAAGATTTTTGATAATCATTAAAATTTTGATATGATTTTTTTTTGTATGTTTCATGCGATTTGTATTGTGTTCTTTTTGTATTGTACTGTATTGCTATGACTCTAACTAGTCTTTTGTCTTCCAATAAAGATTGATTATAATTTTGAAATCTGAGATTTTGTTGTCATTTCAGGTCAGCGACCAAATTCCCACCTGTTTCCAAACAGGTAAGGCTTCATTTGATTCAGAGATTTTCAAAATGTCCAAACAATGATTTTTGGTGTATCCAGTGTCTACTTTTGACCAATTTTTTTATTGGATTGCGGCAAAATTTGGTATTCGTTTAATTTTTTTTATTCTCAGAACAATTGCTTTCAATTACTGTGAGACATAACTATCCCGATCTGTGAGTTGTGGTTCAAAAATGTTAATTTAGTCGGTTTTAACATTTTTAAGAACGTGGAACTTTTGGAACGATTTTCCAAATTTTAGGTAAAACACTTGGTTTTACTTTGATTAAATTTTGACGCTTTCCAAATCAGTTAAAAGAATCCGTTAAAGCCTACATTTAAGTAGTATGGAATGTTGTACCACATTTAGCCAAAGAAATGATCTGCTAGCAAAATTTGAATTCACACTGTTCCATATTGTAGTTATTGTTGAAAGTGGTATTCTCGTACTGAACGAAAAGTTTTATCTTTGGTTGCAAATTACGGATTTTCGATATCTATTCAAAAGCAAGAAAGTACCATTAAATGCTTCATGTTAAGGCTTATCATCATGCAAAATTTTATACCTATAGCTTTTAATAAGTTTGCTAGGTGAAACTTAAAAAGTAAGTGATGCTAAACTTTTGGCGGACTGTATATTTTACCTTGATTGGTTGCTCTTTGTTCCATTACAGACAAAATACTACCAACAGAATTATCGTTTGCCAGTGTTAATGCATACAGAACAATTATAAGTTCATAAAGATTTCTTAGTGAACCAGGTGCTCCTTCTTTTATGTATTTTATCGACAGGTCAATTGCTTTGTTGGCTTTCGCAATTATCTGTAAAGTATTTTTAATTACAATTTATCAAAAGAATTTACACCTCGTCGATAATTTTGCACAATATGCCAGAAGGTGAAACGAAAGTTCTGTTTTTGAGATATCAAAGCTATTTCAAATGTTTATTATTAGTAATTCATCTTATATTAATAAATACAAATTCATCTATTTTGATACAAATTTATTTATAGAAACACATAGCAAATAAATGAAAAATGAATCGAAAGCATTTGCGCATTAAAATCTCATTTACTTGTTGTTCTTAAAAGAAAGGAAAAAAATATGTTTCATATACACATAAATGGTATTAACAGTTTCCAAACTAAACTTCAAATTCATGCTTTCACAAAATTTCTACACTTATTGCAAACAATATATTCTCTAAAGACAAATGTTTCTCTTACCAAAGTCAGGGAAATCTATCAATTATGGAAAGTTATAACTAATTATATTTGAAGTTCAAATTTTTCCTTGAGTTAGCCAAGACATGATGGTCTCATTTTATGCCAAATAAGCGTTTGTGCCATGCTTTGATTTCATATTATTAAAATAGATTACAATTATAAAATGAAAATACCTTATTAGAAATCTGATTATACTTTCTGCACTCAAGAAGTGCAATCAGCACATATGCTGTCAAACTTTTCTTACTGGAAGTCGATCCTCCCTAAAATAAATGTTACGTATAAAAGAAATGTTAAATATAAAAGAAATTAGTTCTCGAAAAAATAAATAAATAATAAAAATACATTGCATTGAAGCCAACAATTGAAAAAAGGGTTCTAGTTTTTGTTTTTGTATTTTTTAATTGATCATATTTTATAACCTATCTTACTTAAAGATGAACATATCTCATAAATTTGATTTTTCAATAGTGTGTTAAAATGCTTGTGAAAATAAACCCAAAGTATGTTTGTTATAAAATGTCCTGGCTTTGATATCAAAACCGATCTGGTGATTCAAATAAATAATTTACAATTACTAACCTACATATTTTTGTTGCTGTTGTTGCTGAATTTTTCAGGGTTTTTTTTCGGTGAAATGGAGTAACTATGCTTTTATACATATCGTAATTGCTACGAAATAATTCATCGGAGATCCAGATGCTAATGTTTTGTTTCTAATAAAAATAATTTTATTCTCATACACTGCAAGGTTTGCCTACATCTACTTCGATGTGCCCCGTGTTGTCTATCTATGCTGTTTTTATCCTTATTTTTGTCTTTCATCGGGCTAATTAATGACAAATATTTGTCGACATTGCCCGGATTTACTTTTTTTCTCATTGACCGCTCCCGACATGTGTTGCTTCAATGACATATTTTAGCTACGGTCGGTATTGCTCAACATTTTTGTTAAGAATACCGCTCAAGTGCACGCCTTCTCGATCTAGCTTGTGGGGTTGAACATTGTTTATCTCTGGTTGAAGACCCTCGGGCGACATCAAGATGTAGACAGGAATAAAAGCCCTGCTTTTGATAAACTGGAGTTTTCTATGCATCGTGTGCGTATTTGTCACATGTACATTCACTCCATATCCTTTTATATTTTTCTATTCGTGTCAACGCACTGAGATTAATGCACAAGCATAGAGCGAATATGTTTAATACGTTATAGAAATATTTGATAAACCAAAACAATTGTTGTTATAAATTGTCGATTGCATGGATACATGACATTCAAACTTTTGAAAATTTGCAAGAAATTTGGTAAAAGTGGTAATGAATTTCTTAATTTACATAACCTATAATTAAATTTTTGATTGAAGGCGGCAGTCTTTTTGAACGCCGGCATGGTGTGTAAAATAACATCTTTTTGAAATGAAACTTTTGCAACCCACTTGTCCGTTGCAATAAAACTTAAAAATATTTATAATACCATATTGAATACGGAGTTGACATATGCTATGGGGATGTGCTTGATATATTCAACGGCGGGTAAAACAAAAGCCACAAGAATGCTACGCGTAGCTATGTGTCCCCCGCCGCTTCAGTAAAGCCGATAAAGTCCCATAACTTATGTAAAATTTAGCGAATAAAATGGCGGCAGGATATGATCAACTGCATTAGGTGGCAAATAGTCAAGCAAAATTTCAGCAAAATTTCTTCATTGGATTTTGAGGAGATGTGTCCACAAAGTCTTCCTCCGTTGTAGTATGCATTTAGTCGATAAAGTCCCATAACTTCCGTAAAATTTGTCGAATCAAAATGGCGTCATAATATGTTCAAGTACATATGCTGGCAAATTTTAAAACAAAATTTCAGCATAATCCGTTCAGTGGTTTAAGAGGAGTTGCGCCCACAAAATGTTCCTAAGCTGTAGCATGCATTAAGTCGATAAAGTCCCATAACTCCTGCAAAATTTGTCAAATCAAAATGGCGGCATGATTTGATCAACTACAGTTGGTGACAAGCAATCACACAAAAATTTCAGCAAAATCTGTCCACTGGTGTAAAAGGCGTACTAATGTTGACTAACAATCCTGTAAAATTTGAATGAATTCTGATCAGCGATTTCTTAGGAGTTGCGTCTACAAGATTTGCCATTGTATAACAATGTGGAAATAATCAAAGTCCCATAACTCCCACAAAATTTGACGAATCAAAATTGCGATGCGATATCATCTAGTACTAATAGTGACTAACAATCCTGTAAAATTTGAATGAATTTTGACCAGCGGTGTCAGCGGAGTTGCGCCCACAAAAAAACGTGATACACGGACGCACGGACGCAGACCACTACTATGTCCCTCCGTCGCGTTGCGGCGGGGGACAATAAAAGCAATAAAATATTGACATAAATGGACATCAAAATAAAATCCATTGCAAAGTACATCATTTGGTTAAAATTCTCCTTTCTGCTCTGTTATAAGAGAGGCACATGTAAGATAAACTGTTTTATACTTCCTTATAAACGGGCTGACATATGAAGTAAGTTGTAAATTTAACCAACCTGCATAGCTTTGTGTCTAACAATCCCAAGCTCTTGCATTTCTCCTGTCGGTAACTGTCGATTGAGTAGATAATTTAGAGATCTCTCCATTATATTTGGGTCAACATCTGCAAAGGCGGCAGCTTGAGCAAAGGATTTCACGACAAATGCTGTCAACCTAAATCGAATGAAGCATAAGAATCTCAAATGCCTGTTATTGTTACTTCTTCTTTTCTTCGTTCAAAAGCAAAAAATGTATATATGTTTACATATATATATAGAAAGAAAATGTACATCAAGAAAATTATAGCAGAACAATTGTTTCAGCTTCCAATGGTGAATGAAAGGATATAGAGTAAATGTCTCTACAAATACATTGTAAAAAAGGCAAAGAAACAACGCTTTTATTGTTGTTCTTCATCTTGAAGTCACCATGAGGCTTTCAACAATGAGCTTGTCTTGATTCGATAACTAAAAAAGCTTCTACGAAACAATCCGATAATAAAAAAATTGTTTTGATTAGTTCTAGTTGAAATTCACAGTTTACAAACTGAATAATATTATTTCGATACTAAAAAACGGCTTTCTGTAGTTTTGTACAAGATAAGTTGACTTTGGAAGACAATGCCGAAAACATTCTTTCTGGAAATTTTCAGTATCTATATTTTAGAAAATTCAGCTTTAAACTAAGGAGCATCTCCCTCTTGGATAACTCCGAAGCTGGAAGACCAGAGGTCCCCCATTGTATTAATAGATGTAATTTGCCTTAGAATGAACGCCTTATTAATATATATTCAAATAATTATGGTTTTAAAAATAGGTGCTTTTAATTTATACCTATCTTTAATCTTCAAATTATGAAGGGGAATTAAACCTATCATTCATTGGATTAAAATTCTTTTGAAGGTACAATTGAATTAAACCCATCTTTAAACCATTTGAAGAAAGCTCTTATTGAATTAGGCCTATCTTTTAGTCATTTGAAGATAGATGTAATTAAATTAAACATATCTTTCATTCATTTAAAGATAGTTATAAATGCAACATCTCCTTAGTTCGTTTGGAGACAGGTTTAATTCAATTGAAGAACGGTTCATTTCAATTTTACCTATCTTTAAGTATACTTCAATTGGAACTTTCATTTTATATTTCAAGAAATGTGCAGTTTATTTCAAGATAGTTGAATTAAACTTTTCTCACTTTGAGACACAGCAGTTCCTATTTTTAGCGGTGTGAGATTTCCTTGTCTTTCACTAGTGCAAGACAAAAAAATCACGTGCAGTTTACCGGCAAATATCGTGTTTGCACATTAGGGTCTTATAGAGTACATCTGTCCTCATTAGTGGTGAAAAGTGTATTTAATCTACGTATTATAAAATTGTTATATCATTTGAAGTAAAATTTCACAGGAAAATACGAGAAAATCGTTCTTTTAAAATATGGCGCGCTCGGGTCTACATTCCTGATTTTATGACGTTGCAAAAAGGGACGTAACTGATTGTGTAAACAGACAAAAAGGGGGCGACATTTTTGTGTGGATTTTAGTATATTTTAGGGTAAATAACAGTGAGAAATAAAATCAAACACCAGTGGTTGTGCGAGACAGGAGAATCTCAGACACCCTCGGGTAAGATTTCAATCATCTCGGACTCAGCAAGCTTCGTCCGAGACTGGAAATCTTACCCTTGGGTGTCTGAGATTCTCCTGTCTCCCACTACCCCTGGTGTTAGATTCTTAATATCTTTTAATAATTAATTGAACCTATCTTAAAAAAAATAAACCTTTCTTCAATTATTGAAGAAAGGGGTAATCATTTGAATATATGTTAATTTTGCGTTCCATTCAAAATGTAAATATAAGTCTTAACCGATCTGTGATTATGGATCAAAGCGGAATATGCTAGAATTGATTCTAAGGATATCTTCTAAAGACAAGCATGGCCTTGTAAGTAGACCAAGTGGTTTCATTGGCGATTTAAACATGCGATTCACGTGAGATGAACCATATTCAATTTTGTTTTGCTTTTTTAGGTCCAGCGGTGAATGTGTTTTGTCAGTTTATAATAGATTTAAATGTTACATATATGACCAACTGGCGTACGAATCTTCAATTTGACCCAAAACATCTGAGCTAAATATCTAAAAGGTGATAGGAATGCAGTAAAGTAGCTTAAATCATTTAAAGAAGAACAAATATATTCTCAGTTGATGCAGTTAACAATAAAATAAGTAAGAATTATAATTACCACCTTTTGTTTCCATAATTTGATAGATTTAAAAAAAAGAACTTTAAATAGCGTGCACGAAAAAACTTAACAGAATCATTTTCAAGAATTCTTTAAGGTGTCTGCAGGGTATTATTTTTCTATTATAGAATTTTGTGAAATTTTCTGTGTAGAAACATAATTGTATCATTGTCCAAAATATAAAATAAAATTTGGGGGTCATCGTGCATTTAAGTGCAAAAAATTAAATTGAAAATTTCAGGATTTTACAAAGAAATGATAGGGGAAATGACTATATTAGGGGATAGATTTAAAAATCTATTATAGATTTTGTTCATACTTATAGTTTAAAAATAAAAAATTAAAGGGTCACCGCTGAAATAAGAGAGATAAATTGCGAAAAGTGAAATCTTTGATCAAATTATCTCCCTTGCATAATTTCTGTGTTCTGTAAATCCACCTACCAATTTAAAGCTTGTGTGTTTTAGTTCACTTTTTTGTAATGAACATGGTGTAAAAGTGGTAAGGAATAATAATTTTAAATACTTTGGAACTTTCTTTACATTTTAAATAACTGTTTTGCTAAATTCTTTAATGAATGAAACTTAAATGAACAAGTATTACACAAAAATGGCGGAATAATACCACTGGGACACCTCAACACAAATTGTCTATCATTTCTGTGACTTTCCCCATGACTGTAAACCGGGAAATTTTTGCAGTGTTTCATTTCGAAAAGTCTTGAAAGTGTCGGTTGCTGTCCAACTACTTATAATTCAATTGCATCAAAATATTGGCGACCTATATAGTTTACGTTTTACCCCTTCACGCCATAATAGCGAAAAATAAGTTGCAGCAAAAATTCACTGTTTATAGTACAGCGAATATATTATCTCTCTCAGATAAAGTTATTGGTTTCTCAAATGAAAACAATATTAATTAAATCTATTACCATGTTGATCCTTTTCTATCACTTTTCCCAAAAGCACTAAAAGAGCCATCATTCCTCATATAAGTTGTTTGTCGTATATAACCTGGAAAAATAAATGAGTCAAGACATGTTTGGATTATTTTGTTTCTTGTAACATTAACAGTGTGGCTAGAGTCGTATCAAGCGCAGGACATGCTTACCGTTCTGAAGGACCTGTTGTCATTTTGTTTTTTGAGAGTGTTCACTGTTCTTGCTTTTTATTTGAGTGTAACAATTTAGATGTAAGTGATTTCTGTTGGTGTTATGTCTATAAGCTTCCATCTTCTGGTGTTCTCGTTTTTGCCTTGTCTCTTGACTTTGATTGATGCTTTGTTCTACTGCAGTTGTTTAACAATATTGTTTTCATTTTTAAAACTGTAAAATATAATTTACTAGTAAGCCCGATTGTTAAAAACGATTCTTCCATTTTAATAAAAAAAATCAGTTTTCAATATTGGAATAAATAAAATATATAGCTCAACACATAAATATTTAAGAAGATATATTGAGCGATTTTATTTTTCTAATGACATAAAGAAATAGTTGGCATGATGTTCATCCATCGTTATTTCAAGATTTGACAAGAGTTACATGATAGAAATAATTACTATACCTCCTGTAAGAAATTTCTTTTATAGTTAAACAGTTTTATTTTCGCATGAAATTTCGTTTTTGAAAGAAAAAGTGATGAGTGCACTGTTGTTATAGAAAGCACTCCTGTTGTGACTATTGGTTTCTATGTCAATCATCACCAATCATCACGTGTGGGAGACGGAGTTTTGGCCTGACCGAACAAATCCGCGTGATCAACAGTGTACAATTATTAAATCAAGTCTGTAATCATCATTTGAAGTTTGAAGAAAAGAGTGTCGTCTACTACAGCGTTAAGAGTTTTTTAATTGACTTTTCATACAGTGAAACATTAAAACAGAAAAGAATTATTTGTCGATGTGACTTTTCAAAATGGTCAACAGTCAGTATAATAATGATTATATGTTGTGTTTTACATTGACTTAGGAAAATAGTAGCCAGGGTAATGGACAATAGTGCACTCCCCTTAGGGTTGTGCACTATTGACCATCACCCTGGCTACTATTTTCGCATTATCAATGTAAAAAAAAACAAAATTATTTTATAATTATCATTTTTTCCAATTTTTTAAAATATTAAATGCTTTGAACTATTTGGCGACAAATGCCACATTTTGAGATAAAAAATAAGACGAACTTCAACCATCAGAATCTCAATGAACAACTGGTTCCGAAAACGCGATGCAACTGTCAATTTTGTTATTCATTTTTAGGCGCAGTGTCATCGAAAAAATGACGCGAATAAGATATTTTTATGTGGAAATCTATGAGATCAGCAGGATTCTGTATGTCAATCAAGAGGGTTTGATGATCCTGTGTCGTTCACCTCGGCTATGGATGATATAAAGAGATTAATGGCGTTAACAATAGAGTCTAATGCTTGCTATTTTTGTTGCTTGAGGCCATCCAAGATTGGGTACAGACATGCCAGACAAAAATTTCGAAAGGCCACCAGTTGAGTTCCAGTTGGATAAGTGGTTTAGATTCTTTTTATGAAATCATATATAAATTAAATATCTGCTGGTAGCCATCTTAAACGAGGTTAAAGGTTGGTTCTAATCGGACTACTAGTGTCTGCTAAGAAGATCCTTGAACATGTTGAACGTATTTTCCAAAGGCTAAAGGCTTAAATGTTAAACACTGTTCCTACATGCAACCATACTGGATAAGATGTAGACACCCCGATTCCTTTAGTTGAAGATACCATCAAGGTACCATTGCCATTGAATTAGGTTCTAAGGATAAGTTGTTCTTGAGAAGAAAGTCGTCCCATATGTTTCGATGCTTTTTCTATATATATATCGATTAAAGATAAGCTTTCAAAAATAATTTGGGCAGGGGTTCCACTTATATATTAGGTACTGCTGAAATCAAAGCAATGAAAACAATTCAAAAATATTTATGCAGCGGTCCCCCTATAATCTAGGGAATTAGATGCTTAAAAATCAAATAATTTCAAGTTCCCGTTTAAAGAACAAAAAAGAACCTGTCGGATCGGACTATCTGAGAGCCATTGGTGCTAAGGTTTGGTTGTTTTTGGATTAGTGCAGTTACGAAACTGACGGATACCTTTTTGGAAGGATAATGATGAATGAAATTGGTTCAAATTTGACTAAAAACTTCTGAGAAGAAGATATTTGAATGTGTCTTCAATAGGGTGAAATGTTAAAAAAAATTACCAATTTGCGTTCATTTAGGATAAGGTACGGACCTGCCGCGTACGATGTCAAAAGAGGATCACCTAAGGACTAATGTGACCAAATTGAATAAAAACTTTACGATTGAAGCGGTTAAACGGAGGACGGACGCCTAATAAAAAGTTGGAACAAAATAATTATGTTTGCTCGAAGGTAATATAAATTTAAAAGCATTCGAAAATTGTAAAGGTTTTATTTTTTCATTTTTTGGGGGGGTCTTACTTTTTCAATATTTGATAGATATTATGATACAATACTGAATTTTAGTATATAATTAAAATTTTTGCATTTATTTGCTTATGAAAATAATCATTTATACCTGACAGCAAAACTCTTTCAAGTTTTGATTTTATATCTTCTGTTAATCTATTCGTTGCCCGCAAATAAGAACCAACAAATGCGTTAGGTGCAAAAAGTAGCATATTCTGTTCCCCACAGCCATATGATTGTCGCACTAAATTTTCGAGTCCTGTCAATGTTGAAGCCATGATATCACCTACAAGTAAAATAAAATAAGACACTTTTCAAACGCAAACCTAATAAGAATTACAACTCTTTAGAAAATAAAGGTAGCTATAATTTGATCCGAAAGGATTCTAAGCGTTTACCCCCTAGAACACGAGGGTAAAGAGATAAATGATAGATTTGACTGACGGTTCGTATCTCACTGACTTTGATGAAAAGACAGTACAAAAATTAAAAAGACAATTGTTCAGAGAACAATTGCAAGGTCTTTCCCAGTCAATGTTATGTTTTATGATATGTTTTGTTATGTCACATGCTTAAAATCATCTTGACAGACGCACATTGTCTCCATTATATAAGAGTAGCCATTTCAAATCGTTTCAAAGATTTTACATTAAAAAAAAACCAAAATTGGCTATGACCTTGACCGACGACCTTGATGACCTTTGACCTTGGGATCAAATTGAAGGTCTCTTCTTACTGATTAATTTGATATGTTACATGACAATGCTATCTGTAAAGGTTTAAAAGTTAAACGCAAAAAACCTATTTCCGAAACCCGTCTAGGGCAATAATCTTCAGGGAGTCATCAGAGAGCTTGGGTCCTTATGAAACAAATGTAGCCCTTGACGTGTTGAACATTTTTGCTGATATAATTTTTCAGGTATCTATTACGGTTATTGAGTTTATATGCNTAAAAAAACAATTATCAATTTCATCATGGAATGTACATGGTCTTGGGGACAAGATAGAAGACCCCTTTTTTATTAATAGTATAGAAAATGATATAAACATACTACTAGAAACCTGGAAAGGTGACTGCAAAAAGTTTAAAATACCAGGATATAATTTTATTTCAAAATGTAGAAAAAGAAGAAAAAATCAAGGCGTCATAGTGGGGGAATTCTTATTTATTATAGGAAGGAATATTCAAAAGGAATAGAATATATGAAAGATGCAACAATTTCTGAAAATAGAATTTGGCTCAAACTAGATAAAAAGTTCTTTGGATTTTCATATGATATATATCTATGTGCAACATATATACCTCCAAGTAACTCTACTCATTATGATAATGATTTTCTGACAATAGAGCAAGAGATTTGCAATTTTACTAATAAAGGAAAAGTTATTATTATGGGAGATCTTAATTCCAGAACTGGGGAAATACCAGATTTTATAGAAAATGATTCCTTTCAAATAAACCAATTTGATGGTATTGACTTATTACCAGAGGATTACAAAGTAGATACTGAGTTAAATAGAATAAATCAAGATAAAATTATAAATGAGCATGGTAAAAGTCTTATTGAGTTATGCTTGTCCTCAAGATTACGTATATTAAATGGAAGATTTATTGGCGATTCATTGGGTTATTTTACTTATATGTCTAGTAAGGGGTTTAGCACTGTTGATTATGCTATTATTAGTGAGAGTCTCCTGTCCTCAGTAAAATCATTTAAAACAAATGACTTTACATATCTTTCAGATCATACAAAGATTGATTTATATTTAAATTGTTCAGTATGTTTTTAGCCAAACTTCTCTTTAGATAGAAATAAGTGGAAAACTATGATATCCTATAAATGGACTGAAAAGTCAAAGGATTTAGTTGTGAATTATTAAGCTAATGAAAATATTCAAGAAAAAATTATAGAATTTGAAATGAAAAATATAGAGGAATCGCAAAATGGTGTTGATGAGGCAGTGAAAAACTTAAATAATATTTTTCAAGATATATCTGACATAGCTTGTAAACAATATAATAAAAATGTTTGTAAGAAGAAGAGTAACAAGAGGAGACAAATCTGGTCTGATACAGTTATATATGAAACTAGAAGAGAAATAAATAGACTTGGAAATGGTATTAGAAAATACCCTAACAATAGTTCATTAAAAGAAAAATATTTCAGTGTATATAAAAATTTTAGAAAAATGGTAAAACAGAAGAAGAAACAGTTTCAACAGAAAATATTTGATTCTTTATCCCAAAATTTTGAAAAAAACCCTAAGGAGTACTGGAATATATTGAAATCATTGAAGAAAACAAATACAGAAGAGGTGGAAGAATTGCCAGAAATTTTAAAGCAAGAAAATTCTCTAATAAATCATTTTAAAAATCAAGGCCATTCTAAGCATATTAATACAGATTTTATGATAGATATCCAAAATAAACTAAAATCCTTAGAAAAAGAAATTGTTGATAATGCAGAAACTGACTGTCCTTTTAATATTTCTGAAATTAAGACAGTTATAAAAGATTTGAAACAAAACAAAGCAGCAGGACCAGACAGAATAATAAACGAAATAATAAAACACTCTAGTCCAGTGTTGATGCAATGTATTGTAAAACTTTTTAATACTATACTAAATACTGGCAAATATCCAAAAATATGGAGCGAGTCTTTCTTAATTCCTATACATAAATCAGGAGATAAGTCAGACCCTAATAATTATAGAGGTGTTTCTCTTATAAACTCTCTTGCAAAAATTTTTAATGCAGCGCTTAATAACAGATTAATTAAAATTTTGAAAAATAAATTATGCAATAATCAGTTTGGTTTTAGAGAAAATCACAGAACAGTTGATAGCATTTTTGTACTGAAGTCACTGATAAACAAGTATCTTCATTAAAACAGAAAGAAATTTTATGTATGTTTTGTAGATCTGAAAAAAGCATTTGATTCAGTTTGGAGAGAAGCTTTGATGTATAAAATTGGTATGATAGGAATTGGAAAAAAAGTTTACAATATAATAAAAAATCAATATGAAGATACAAAGTCATCTTTGAAATATAAAGGTCAACACACTAGTTTCTTTTCTATTTCTAGAGGGGTTAAACAAGGGGATTCTTTAAGTCCCTCTCTTTTTAACATTTTTATTAATGATATGGTTAGTAATTTCGAGGAAGATGAATGCTGCCCATTGAAACTTATAAATTCTAAAATAGGAAGTCTTCTCTTTGCGGATGACCTTTTGGTTTTATCAGAAACAAAAGAGGGGCTACAAAATGGTTTAAATAATTTATCAAAATATTGCAAAAATTGGCAGATTGAACTCAACGTCAATAAAACCAAAACTATGATCTTCACTCCTAAAATAACTAAACCTGTCCCGTCTTTCATAACATATGATAACATTCTTATCGAAAATGTTCAAGAATGCAAATTTCTAGGAATGTTGGTGCAATGTAATGGGAATCTAAATCATAGTATTTCAGAATTAGTGAAAAGAGCTAAAAAAGCATTATTTAGTATAAGATCATAAACTAAGTCTCTGAACAGCATTCCAGTAAAGGTAGCCTGTAATTTATTTGATTCACTAATTAGACCAGTCATGACATATAATTCAGAAGTTTCATTTTCTGACATTTACATTTCATTATATAGAGCTAAAATAAGAGCTCAAAAAAACTGGAAAGGAAATTGATTTAAGTAATTTTATAGATAAAAATCCAATAGAAAAATTGCATTTATATTTTTGCAAATTATTATTGGGTATCAAAAAGAATGCCTCCAATTTAGCTTGTAGGCTTGAATTAGGGAGACATCCCATTGAACATTTTATAAAAACACAAAGTTTAGTTTATTTGAACAGATTTACAGATGTTAATCTGAATCCATTATTAGTAGAAGCTTATGAGCTAACCAAAATGTTAGACTCCGAAGGAATGTATACTTGGTTCACTTATGCTAAGGAAATCTTGAATGAAAATAATCTAGATCAGCCTTTACAGATTGATTCGAAAAAGAAACTGTTTAAGCTCCAAGCCAAAAGAAATGTTTATTCGTTTTATGAAAGTTTTTTCAGAAATAAGATTGAGGATACAAATGATGAAAGTAAACTCTTACTATATAAACAAATAAAAAAGAATAGTGATAATGAATTTTATTTAAATTCACCAAATTTTATATTTACAAAATATATAACAAAGCTTAGACTAAGCGATCATAACCTAGAAATAGAAAAAGGGAGACATTATAATATACCTAGGAATGAAAGATTATGCCCTACTTGTAAAATTTTAGGGGATGAATATCATTTCCTACTAAAGTGTAAAATAAATAAAAATTTGAGAGATGAATATCTACATAATATAATTAGAGATTATCCAGATTTTTGTAGTATTACAAACATAGATAAGTTGATATATATTCTTAACCCATCAACGCCATCTCAAGTAAATAATTTAGGTCTCTTCATAAAAAAGTCATTAGAACTGAGGACAGGAGACTCTTGAAATGTTTACTTGAATTCATTGATGTATATTAATTGAAATGTTGAAGTTATTTTGTAGTTTTGTCACAAACTTATTTTAGTTTAATGACAATAAAGTATTTTGAATTTTGAATTTTGAATTCTTAACATGCAGAATGAGTAAGCTCTACTTTTTTTAACGATATTGATGATAGTTTACAAAAGCGATGCACGTAATTGTCAAAAACGAAATAAGACCTCTGAGTCTATGTCCCATTTTTCTTATAAATCTGCTTAGCAAAATGTATATATACAGTCTGTAAAAGTTAAGCATTACCTTACCTTCTACGTCAACATTATTTTTGAAGCTGTATTGAGGTAACAGGTTTTCGTTCAAAACACTATGAATGAGATCATTTTGATATGTTGGTGTCAAACTTTAATCATGCTTCATATTGTTGTCTTTAAGTGAAAAATTATGCATAACCCAATTTAATGGAAAAATTTGGTAGCTTTTTTTAACGTAAATAATTGCAACCCATATGTAAATCTCCAACAAACCACCGGCGCCCATGAATTATTTCTTAATTAACATTCCTTTTTTATTTTAATTGTCAGTTGTAAATATCACAAGTAATGTTTGAAAACAATGGAGATAATCCAATTTTACGTCATTTTAACAAGTGGATCTTCCCTTATGTGACAAAATGTCAATACAAAACAATTTCTGTGCTGAATTTTTAAGACAGGTAAGTATTGAAAACTTTGGAGCTAGAGTTTTGATAATCTTTGAAATTTTTAAATCTGAGATTTTGTCGTCATTTCAGATCAGCGCCTTAATTCCCACCTGTTTTCAAACAGGTACGGCTTCATTAGATTCAGAGATTTTCAAACTGTCCAAACAATGATTTTTGGTGTTTTTGGTATACTTTTGACAATTTTTTGGTCGGATTTCGGCAAAATTTGGTAATTTGTTTAATTTTTTTATTGTCAGAAAAATCGTTTTCAATTATTGCGATCTTTGAGTTGTGGTTCAAAATTGTCAATTTATTCGATTTTTTTAAACATCTTTTAAGAACGTGAAAACGTCTAGAAAGATTTTTCCACATTTTAAATAAAACACTTGGTCTTGCTTTGATTAAATTGGGACTCTTTCCAAATCAGTTAAAAGAATCCATTAAGCCTAAGATTAACTAGTATGGAATGTTGTACCATATTTACCCATAGAAATGATCTGCTAGCAAATTCGAATTCACAATGTTCCATATTGTAGTTATTGTTGAAACTGGTATTCTCATACTGAACGAAGCGTTTTATCTCTGGTTGCAAAAACGGATTTTCGATTATGTATTCAAAAGCAAGAAAGTACCATTACATGCTCCATGTTAAGCTTATCATCATTCAAAATTTCATACCTATAGCTTTCAATAAGTTTGCTTGGTGAAACTTAAAAAGTAAGTGATGCTAAACTTTTGGCGGACTGTATATTTTACCTTGAGTGGTTGCTCTCTGTTCCATTACAGACAAAATACTACCAACAGAATTATCGTTTGCTAGTGTTAATGCATATAAAACAATTATAAGTTCATACAGATTTCTTAGTGATCCAGGTGCTCCTTCTTTAATGTATTTTATCGACAGGTCAATAGCTTTGTTGGCTTTTGCAGCTATCTGTAAAGTATATTTAAGTATAATTTATCAAAAGAATATACTGTAAACGTTGACATTTTCGTGTGGGGGTAATTTTCGATTATTTTGCGTTTAGGTAATTTACGCGAATACTTTTAATAACAAATGTTTTGCGATCAAATTTTGAAGATCCGCGAAAATTATAACCACGCGAAAGGCTTGGGTATAATGCTTCACGAAATTAACCCCCCCCCCGCGAAATAACCACTATTTCAGTACACCTCGTCGATAAGGAAATCTTACACAATATGCCAGAAGGTGAAATGGAACTTCTGTTTTTGAGATATCAAAGCTATTTCAAATGTTTATAATAAGTATTTCATCTTGTACTAATAAATACAAAAATACATTTTGTTTTCATTACAAAAACAGGAAAACAGCAAATACCTACAATGGCCAGGAACTACAATCACATGCCACAATCTACAAGCAAACTGCACCAGAAAAACAATAATGAAAACAAGAGACAAAAATAAATAACGATAGGAACTCGGGATAGCCGGACTTGGTACCGGCACCAGCAAAAGCCAGTGGTAGGGTTAAACCGGTTTATGGGTACCCAAACCTCCCCTTTCATGTATATTGATACGAATTAACTTATAGATACACATAGCAAATAAATGAAAAATGATTCGAAAGCTTTTGCACATTGAGTTCTTATTTACTTGTTGTTCTTGAAAAATGGAAAAAAATATGTTTCATAAACATACACATAAACGGTATAAACAGTGTCCAAACTAAACTTCAAATTTATTGCTTTCACAAAATTTCTACACTTATTGCAAAAAAATGCATTCTCTAAAGATCAATGTTTCTCTTACCAAAGTCAAGGAAATCTATCAATTATGGAAAGTTATAACAAAATATATTTGTAGTTAAAATTTTTCCATGAGTTAGCCAAGACAAATGGTCTCATTTTATGACAAAATGAGCATTTGTGCCATGCTTTGATTTCATGTTATTAAAACAGATTACAGTTATAAAATGAAAATACCTTATTAGAAATCTGATTATACTTTCTGCACTCAAGAAGTGCAATCAGCACATATGCTGTCAAACTTTTCTTACTTGAAATGGATCCTCCCTGAAATAAATGTTATATATAAAAGAAATGTTACATCTAAAAGAAATCACAAATATAAATAAAAAATAAAATTACATTACATTGAAGCCAACAATTGAGAAGGGGTTCTAGTTTGTGTATTTGTATTTTTCTTAATTGATCATATTTTATAACCTACCTTACTTAAAGGTGAAGATATCTTTTTTTTCAGTGAAATGGAGTAACTATGCTATTAAACATATCGTAATTACTAAATAATTCATCGGAAATCCAAATGCAAATGTTTTGTTTTTACTGAAAATAATTTTCGTACCAACGCACTGAGATTAATGTACAGGCATAGAGTGAGTATGCTTAATACGTCATAAAAATGTTCGAAAACACCAAAACAATTGTGATTATAAATTGTCGATTGAATGGACACCTGACATTCAAACGTTTTAAAAATTGCAATAAACTTGGTAAAAGTGGTAATGAATTTCTTAATTTACATAACCTATAATTAAACACTTCATTGGGGGCCTCATGGTGACTTCAAGATGAGGAACGGCAGTCTTTTTGAACGGCGTGTAAAAAACATCTTTTTGAAATGAAACTTTTGCCACCCACTTGTCCGTTGCAAGAAAACTGAAAAATATTTATAATACAATATTGAATACGGAGTTGACATATGCTACTGAGATGTGCTTGATAAATTCGACGGCGGATAAAACAAAAGCCATAAAAAACAATAAAGCATTGAAATAAATGGACAACAAAATAAAGTATTGTAAAGTACATCGTTCGGTTAAAATTTTTCCTTTCTGCTCTGTTATTAGAGAGGCACATGTAAGATGAACTATTTTATACTTCCTGATAAACGGACAGACATATGAAGAAAGGTGTAAATTTGACCAACCTGCATAGCTTTGTGTCTAACAATCCCAAGCTCCTGCATTTCTCCTGACGGTAACTGTCGATTGAGTAGATATGTTAGAGACTTCTCTATTATATTTGGGTCAATATCTACAAAGGCGGCAGCTTGGGCAAAGGATTTCACGACAAATGCTGTCAACCTTAATCAAATTAAACGAAAGAACATCAAATGCCTGTTAATGTAGTACTTCTTCTCTTCTTCGTTCAAAAGCAAAAATTGTGTATATGTTTACATATATATGTAGGACTCAAATCTATGGCGGGTTCCAAATCTATGGCAGATTCCAAATCTATGGCAGATCCTGACGTCACCAATCCAAGTCTATGGCAGATTTATACAGTCCCAAATCTATGGCAGATTTAGACACTCCCAAATTTATGGCAGATTTAGGTAGTCCCAAATCTATGGCAGATTTCCGCAGTCCCAAATCTATGGTAGATTTTCACAGTGGCAGATTTATCATCACAAGAAAACGCGTTTTCAAAATGAGAAGGACAACTAACCAATTTCCACCAACAACATAAACAAGTACGTAGCGAATTACTGTAAAATTAGTTTTTTTCAGATAGCCATTTCGACAACTTACGTGTCTCTAACTTGCAAATAAAATAGAGACATTTGAACTACTAAAAAATGAATAAAGTTGATAGAAAACAAATTACAAATATGTTCTATAAAATCTTAATTGAAAGCCAAAAATTGGCTAAATACTAACATTTGAACTATAAAGATTCTCGTAAGTTGTAAACAATTTTTTACAGATTTACTATATTCCAGACATAGAAAGTTTCAAAATAACTTCTTTTTCTGGTCAACACCGAATTAATGACTTAATAGCCGAATAGACTAATACTTCCCAAGTATTGCCATAGATGCTGAACCGTAGGGTTTTTACAATATTTTTTTTTTTCAAATTAAATCAAAACAACTGGAAGACGGTGAATAAATGGTGATAAAGAACAAACAACTATTGCGAGGATAATGGAAAGCCAAAATCAGCTTTGGACAGAGCTTTGTACAAATTGTACGAAATCTCTACGTAAACGACTTGTTTTATAGTGTTCATGACTGCTATCTTGCTTATGTAATACTCAAGTATAATTGTTTGATTTTTGCTACCCTGTTTGTAGACAATATATGAAATCGTTTTGTCCATTGTTGGACTTCGACGTTTGAAAACAAATACGTACACCTTGTTGTAACGTTTACAACGTCAATGCTTCCTGTAAAAATCCTATGCATCTCCCGCATTTTGGAATGACAAAAACAACATAAAAATGACCAACGAAAAAAGAAATAAATAAACACACCAGAAAAAGACAATAAAAATCGACCATTATACACAAATTGACATTTATTTAATTCTACAGCTAAACTTTGTCTTATGCAAAAAAATTGAACCAACAAATTCAAGAGTTTTCAGAGCATTTGTTTTTACGGTATCCGTTTGCTATAGATTTAGAAATAGCGAAATATCATATTGACAATTAGAAAAAGATTCGGGAAATTGATATATGTCATAAAATTATAAATATACGTGTAGTTGTAGAGGATTTAATCAGACATAAATATTAAAATTTCTCTGATGCTATAAGGCAGAACAAATACAGTCGTTTTAGCTTTAATTTGTACTAAAACTCATCTCCGTTCATTCTGTATTTTCCACGAGACTTAGTAATAATTCAATCTCCGTTCATTCTGTATTTTCCACGAGACTTAGACTGCCATAATAGTTAGATCGAATAGGTAAACCCGCCATAGATTTGAAAACCGCAAAATCTGCCATAGAATTGTGAACAGCAAAATCTGCCATAGATTTGGGAACACCAAAATCTGCCATAGATGTGGAGCCGATGTAACTACTCCGTCATAGATTTGAGGCGACACATCCTTTGTTACGCGTCTTTCTGCCATAGATTTGGAATCTTCCATAGACTTGGAACCCACCATAGATTTGAGTCCCACATATATAGAAAGCAAATGTGCATTTACAAAATTATAGCAGACCAATTGTTTTAGATTCCAAGTCTTTATTCAAGAACTAAAAAAGCTTCTACGAAACAATCCGATAATACAAGATTTTGATTGGTTCAAATTGAAATTTACAAACTGAATGATATTATTTAATACTAAAAAAACTGCTTTCTTTTGTACAAGACCAGTTGAACTTTGAAGACAATGCCGGACACATTCTATCTGGAAATTTGCAATGTCTATATTTCAGAAAATTCAGCTTGAAACAAATGAGCATCTCCCTCTTGCATAACTCTGTCTTGATTCTGATTTTCCATTTAGAGCGTTTGGGATATTTTTCAGATTTAACAATTTTTAGGTTTATAGTCCTCCAAATATTTTGATTTGATCTTCACTGAGGAGACATAAGTTGTCGAAACGCCCATATGCAGAAACTAAATTTACATTAACTTCGGTATTTTGTTATTTACCTATCAAACAATGTCCTAACATCTCTTGAACAGCCTTTAGGCCTGTAATTTCTTAACTGGAGGTTAAACTATCAGAAAACACAGTACAGCAAAAGAAATAACTTTAACAAGATATCTCACAAAGCTTATATGGTCTTTAAATTTGTATGAGCTTTCCTTTGATCTGCAGAGTTTGATAATAGACATTTAACGAAAATCGATACTGACTACCTACACCGGACTGCGACAATGACAAAAAGGGAAAATTTTAAAATAAAAAGATAAATATAAATAAATAATAAAATAAATGTATTTTGCAGTTTTCTTTCAAATACTCAAGAGTACCTGTTTGCTTTTCCTCTCAAATGTCCCTAATATGTGGATATTAGATTGACCTTTCAGGGTAGGAAAGGGGTTTTCTGATTCTGGAATATCAAGAATATGATTTCAAATCCCGAATTCCCAAATTTTTTTTCAGTTATATATCCCAAAATGTGATAATGCATATCCCAGATCCCGTTAAGGGTTAATCACGACGTCAGGTTAATATAAAATGGCTGATCCTAGCGTCTCAAAAAAGGTTCTGTTCCTCAGTTACGTTTGTTGAGATTTGTTTAGATTTTTTCTGCTTTTATTTATTTCAATTTTACATTTGTTTGAAGTGGGATTTTCGAAAAAAAGAATTTACTGTATAAAAACCCGGAGATCTTCATAGCTTTTGGATATGTTCTGAAGTGACACTGGAACTGGAGACAACTCTAGATATATTAATTTTCGATCGTGACACGTATTTCTGATGTTTTACCTTGATTACAAAGACAATGAAAAACACGAATTCTGGTGCTAGGGTTGACTTTTATGTCTACTAGGTAAGTTTGTTGCATGCTATTTTAAACCGTATCGATGACTACAAAATATGACATCAACAAATTTATTAATGAAACATTTTACCACCCCCCCCCAAAAGCTGATAGGGAACCATTGCCAGGAAAAACTACGACATATAAAACAGCTATAGTAAATGAACAGTAAAAGTACAGTAAACAATTTGCTAGACATGTTTTAGTATCAATACATTGTAAATTTGCCTTTTCCATAGGTGAAGATGCACGTTTACTGTTGTCATTTTTCAATCATTGTGTTGTATTTGTAGTGTTTGTGTGTTTTGTTGGCCTGCGGTGTCTTTGGTCTTCCGTCTTCTGGTATTCTGGCTTCTGCCTTGTCTCTGGACTTTGATTTATGTAATCTTGTGCTTTGTTCCTTCGGTATTCTACTGCCGTTTTTTATTTACAATTAGAATGAAGGAGTATAAACTGTTTTGCTGACCTCTTGAATGGGAGGAATGCTGGTCAATTTTGAATACGTTGTCACTGGATTTATTGAGTCAGCGTTATAGATGACCGCCATATATGCATTTAAACAAAAAGGTTGGTTCGATTTGACCGCCTATTTGTAATGGCGAAACAGACAAAATCCGAGAGTTATTTGAAAAACTTGATTGTCAATCGATTTAACGAGGTTGCAAAAAGATAACATAATCAAACATTTAACACAATATAGGCTCAATGATTATAATAAAGCCAACCAATTAAATCTTAAAATTAATACACTTTGAGATTATCCATATTTTGTCAACATTGGAGTTCACAGTCCGCTGTCGTCAATTTCGTGAAATGTCTAGTATGAATATCACAGAACTGACCGTTATCACGAAATTTTCTGGTCACATTGAAGGCATCAAGTGTAGGTTGCTATTCTGACGTCATGCTTTGTTCCTATTAGTTGTGTGTATACGTTTATACATTGAATGAAGAATGCACATACTAGTAAATTATATCAATAAAGAATAGATTAACAGTGCTTAAATAAAAATTTCAGCTCTTTGCAATTTGTTATAGAGTTTAATTTAGCATAATGTGAATTACGGATTAAAGAAATGTAGGACATGTTTTATATGGACGAACGGACACACTTGATACTGGTTTTGAACAATTAGTAACAGAGGACATCTTGATATGTGCTATTCATAGGGCTAAATGTATGAAACACCAAATTAACATATTTTCAAATAATCATATATCGTCAAAAAATTGCAGATAGGTTTAAATCAATTGCACATATCTTCAAATGAATTAAAGATAGGTTAAATTCAATTGAACCTATCTTCAAGTGAATTAAAAAATATATGTTTTTATTAGAGATATCTTCAATTCAAATAAAGAAATTAAATCCATCTTTAATTGAATACATCGGCAAATGAATACCGAAGCAAGAATGAGGAAAGGGGAAATTCTAAAATCATAAATCCAAAATCACGGCAATTCACAGCAACACGTATTGAGACAGTATGATAAAGACAAAACAAATAAACAAAAAAAGAACGTCACAAAACTAAAGCACTAGCAGTGTGAACCCCTATAAAAACTGAGGTATCATCAGGTGCTCCATAAGGGTAAGCATGATCTGCTCCACGCGTGATACCCGTCACACTGCCAGTGAAAAGTCCGGTTTTGTCACAGTCGGTGTTAGTCAGTAATGTAACAAACTCTGGATCTACCCAAAGATATCTGTTCATTTGTGAAACGGACACATTGTAACATTGAATTGAATATATCTCTTATTGAATTAAAGATATCTCTAATCTAATTGAGGATGTCTCTAATTGAATTGAAGATATCTTTAATTTATTTTAAGATAGGTACAAATAAACTAAATACCAGGGTTACTGTAAATTTACTTTCTGCATATTCGCATTTCGACAACTTATGTCTCTTCCGTGCAGATAAAATATAATTAAACCTATCTTAAATTGAACTTAAGATATCTCTTATTGAATTAAAGATATCTTTAATTTATTCGAAGATTTAGAATAGATGTAATTTGGCTATATGAACGCCAAATTAATATATATTCAAATACTTATGGCTTTATTCTTTTAAAGATAGGTGCTTTAAATTAATACCTATCTAATTTAACTTATCTTCAAATTATGAAGGAGAATCAAACCTATCATTTATTGGATTAAAATTCATTTGAAGATAGGTACAATTGAATTAAAGCTATCTTTAAACCATTTGAAGAAAGGTCTAATTGAATTAAACCTATCTTTTATTCATTTGAAGATAGGTGTAATTGAATAAAACATATCTTTCATTCATTTAAAGATAATTATAAATGCAACATCTCCTTAATTCATTTGGTGATAGGTTTATTTCAATTGAAGAACGGTTCAATTCAATTTTACCTTTCTTAAAGTGAGCTGAAGATAGGTTTAATTCAATTAAAGATATGTATAATTCAATTCGACCTATCATTTTATATTTAAAGATAGGAGCAATTTATTTCATAGTTGAATTGAATTAAACCTATCTTTTAGATAGAGCTCAGCTGCTTACAAATAGACTACTTAAGCAAGGGTACGTTACAAAAAACTTAAAGTCATCACTACAGAACTTTACGGTCGACATCACGATCTTTTGGATCGCTATGGGATATCTGTTTTCCAGATGACAACAGATCTTTCCCTCTACAACTAAAGTTTGTTTTTCCTCTATCGGATTCGAAATTTACTACCGGAGTTGACATGTTCAACACGGCGGGTGTCTTATAAAAAGCAGGACATGCTTACTCTACCGGTACACCTGATCTCACCCATGGATTTTTTTATTGGGTCCGTGTACATCTGTATGTGTGTCTTCATTTTTCTTTTTTGTCCCGTACTCAAGTGGTGTACTTGTTTCTTAGTGTGTCTGATTTTGCCATTGTCCATGGATAGTTCGTTCTTTTGATTGACGGTTCGGTTCTCACTTATTTTAATAATTATTTGAACCTATCTTGTAAAAAAGGGTATAATTATTTGAATATATGTTAATTTGGCGTTCCATTCGTAACGTAAATATAAGTATTAACCGATCTGTAATTATGGATCAAAGCGGAATATGCTGGAATTGATTCTAAGGAGATCTTCAAAAGACAAGTATGGCCTTGTAAGTAGTAGAGTGGTTTCATTGGCGATTGAAACATGCAATTCACGTGAAATTAAACCACGTTAGGGCCATTCAATTTTGTTTTACTACTCTAGGTCCAGCGGTGAACGTGTTTTGTCAGTTTATAATAGATTTAAATGTAACATATGTGACCAACTGGCGTACCAATCTTCGATTCGACCCGAAACTTCTGAGCTGAATATCTAAAAGGTGCTAGGAACACAAAAATTCACTGTTTATAGTACAGCGAATATATTATCTCTCTCAGATAAAGTTATTGGTTCAAATGAAAACAGTATCTATTAAATCCATTACCATGTTGATCCTTCTTTATCACTTTTGCCAAAAGCACTAAAAGACCCATCATTCCTCATGTAAGTTGTTTGTCGTATATAACCTGGAAAAATGAGTTAAATGTAGAAAATGGATGACAGGAAACACCTACAATGGCTGAAAATTATAATTACATGCCATAATCTGCTATGGAACTACACATGACCATGACCACTGTCGCACTACGGAAGAAAACTCAAATTCAAAATTTTGGTTAAGAGTCATCATATATTTCAGTAAATATCGGCAGTATCAGTGAGAGGCCAGTATGTGTGCAAAATTTTTAGGTCATTAGGTGTAAAAGTTAATTTAACGGATGCAAGCAGAATATCTTGTCGATATGCCCTATTACGTAAAAAATGTAAGTTACGTCCCAGCTTTTCTGGACTTTTAATCAATTTCTGGCATTTTTAACAAAATTTCCGTAAAAACGAGGATTAGAAATGCCCTTAGTAATAAGCTGTTTACGAGTAACGCCATATTTAGACATCAAATGTTCATATCTGTTAGAAAACTTCTTAAATGTATTCAACAACTTATGAAATCTGTAACCCTGTTGTAAAAGGTTGGCTGTGATAGTAAAGTTACGTTCATTAAAATCGTCAAGAGTAGAACACAAGAAAAGGGAAATTAGTGATTGTAAATCGAAATCATCCCGTTTACCATATATTTTAGTTTTTATTTTATCGGAGTCAATAATGATAGTAAGATCCAGAAAAGGGCGGTATTTAGAATCATTGTTTGCTTTATTTGATTTTAGTTGTTGCGGGTAAATAATGTCTACATAATCTAAAAACTGGGGATTATCAACAGTGAGGTTATCGTCAATATACCTGCTGTTATCATTGAAAATAGAAAAAGCTTATCACTGTTTGGTATTGCTCCGTTTTTTCATGAAGTCTTGTTCGTAACAGAAAAGAAAACGATCTGCATTTAGAGGTGCACAATTTGTACCCATCGGAATACCTATGACCTGTTGATAAATAGTGTTCCCAAAACGAACAAAACTATTGTCCAGCAAAAGATTGAGTGCATGAATCATATCATCATATGTCCAGGAACAATTATTATTGTAGGTTATATTAGAGAAGAAAACATGTTTGGATTATTCTGTTTCTTGTAACATTAACAGTGTGGCTAGAGTCGTATCAAGAGCAGGACATGCTTACCGTTCTGAAGGACCTGTTGTCATTTTGTTTTTTGAGAATGTTCACTGTTCTTGCTTTTTATTTGAGTGTAACAATTTAGATGTAAGCGATTTCTGTTGGTGTTATGTCTAGAAGCTTTCATCTTCTGGTGTTCTCGTTTTTGCCTTGTCTCTTGACTTTGATTGATGCTTTGTTCCTTCGATATTTTACTGCAGTTGTTTAACAATATTGTTTTCATTTTTAAAACTGTTAAATATAATTTACTAGTAAGCCCGATCTACTTCTTCCATTTTAATAAAAAATCAGTTTTCAATATTGGAATAAATAAAATATATAGCTCAACACATAAATATTTAAGAAGATATATTGAGCGATTTTATTTTTCTAATGACATAAAGAAATAGTTGGCATGATGTTCATCCATCGTTATTTCAAGATTTGACAAGAGTTACATGCATGATAGAAATAATTACTATACCTCCTGTAAGAAATTTCTTTTATAGTTAATCAGTTTAATTTTCGCATAGTTTTTAGAGAAATAGTGATGAGTGCACTATTGTTATAGAAAGCACTCCTGTTGTGATTATTGGTTTCTATGTCAATCATAACCAATCATCACGTGTGGGAGACGGAGTTTTGGCCTGACCGAACATATCCGTGTGATCAACGGTGTACAATTGTAAAATCAAGTCTCTAATCATCATTTGAAGTTTGAAGAAAAGAGTGTCGTCTACTACACCGTTAAGATTTTTTTTCTTTTAGAGTTTTTTTTAATTGACTTTTTATACAGTGAAACATTTAAAACAGAAAAGAATTATTTGGCGATGTGACTTTTCAAAATGGTCAACAGTCAGTATAATAATAATTATATGTTGTGTTTTTCATTGACTTTGGAAAATAGAAGCCAGGGTAATGGACAATAGTGCACTCCCCTTAGGGTTGTACACTATTGACCATCACCCTGGCTACTATTTTCGCATTATCAATGTAAAAAACAAAATTATTTTATAATTATCATTTCTTCCAATTTTTTGAAATATTAAATGTTTTGAACTATTTGGTCACAAATGCCACATTTTGAGATAAAAAATTAGACGGACTTCAACCATCAGAATCTCAATGAACAACTGTTCCGAAAACGCGATGCAACTGTCAATTTTGTTATTCATTTTAGGCGCAGTGTCATCGAAAAAATGACGCGAATAAGATATTTTTATGTGGAAATCTATGAGATCAAGCAGGATTCTGTATGTCAATCAAGAGGATTTGATGATCCTGTGTCGTTCACCTCGGCTATGGATGATATAAAGAGATTAATGGCGTTAACAATAGGGTCCAATGCTTGCTATTTTTGTTGCTTGAGGCCATCCAAGACTGGGTACAGATATGCCAGACAAAAATTTCGAAAGGCCACCAGTTGAGTTCCAGTTGGATAAGTGGTTAAGATTCTTTTTATGAAATCATATATAAATTAAATATCTGCTGGTAGCCATCTTAAACGAGGTTAAAGGTTGGTTCTAATCGGACTACTAGTGTCTGATAAGAAGATCCTTGAACATGTTGAACGTGTTTTCCAAAGTCTAAAGGCTTAAATGTTAAACTCTGTTCCTACATGCAACCATATTGGATAAGATGTAGACACCCCGATTCCTTTAGTTGAAGATACCATCAAGGTACCATTGCCATTGAATTAGGTTCTAA
>MJUU01064821.1:69376-81222 GCA_002080025.1 Modiolus philippinarum
TTATTATTATTACGCTTTCTTTCTTTCTTCCACCTCTTTTTGTCCGGCTTATATCTCAATGATGGCTGGACAGATATCATTCATATTTGGTACAAAGTTGGAACACTATCTGGAGGGGTGCATGGAAGGAAAGACTTTTTCAAAGCAGCCGCCATTTTCAAGATGGCTACCAAAATACGAAAAATTCGAAATTCTTCAAATTTTCAAAAAAATTTAAATTTTCTCAATCATGCTTTGATAGAATTCATCCATACTTGGTACAAAGTTGGATCACTATCTGGAGGTGGGTATGCAAGAAAACTTTTTTTTTCAACATGGCCGCCTTTCCCAAGATGGCCGCCAAATTACGTAAAAATTTCAACTTTGTCCGATTTCAACGAAATTTGATTTCTAGGTAGATTTTGATGCTGCGAACAAGCTGGAATCATCAAATTGGCTGTCAGGGGCGACATCAGCTATTGTTTGCAATTGCAAATCTTGTTATATCACCCCAGACGTAGTCGGGGTGACATGTTGTTATTCTACGTTTCTTCTGATTATTATTATTAAGTCTCCCAAACGAAGTTTGGGAGACTTATTGTTTTTGTTGCGTTTCTTATTATGTCGCCCCAGACGTAGTCGGGGAGACATATTGTTATTGTTCCGTTTCTTTGTTATTACGCTTTCTTATCATTATTAAGTCTCCCAAACGAAGTTTGGGGAGACTTATTGTTTTTACTCAATTCTTTTTATTATTTTTATGTCACCCCAGACGTAGTCGGGGTGACATGTTATTCTACGTTTCTTTTGATTATTATTATTATTATTATGTCGCCCCAGACGAAGTCGGGGAGACATATTGTTATTGTTCCGTTTCTTTGTTATTATTTTTTTTTTTCTTTCTTTATTATTATTTTACTTCCCGGAATTTTGTCCGGGCCTTTTCTCAAATCTGCCTGAACCAAATCACTTGATACTTGGCACACAGTTGGACCACCAAGTGAAGTTGTGCATAACGGTTAAAAAATTTACAAAATGGCCGCAATTTCCAAGATGGCCGCCATTTTACGTTAAAAAATTGAGGATCCAATATCTCGGCAACTGCTTTGCAGAAACTCTTCATATTTTAGAGAAATGTTCAATAGGACGAGTGGAAGGAATCTATGCGAAGAAATTTTTCAAAATTGCCGCCATTTCCAAGATGGCCGCCAAAATACGTCAAAAATTTAACCATGTCCGATGTCAATGAAAATTGATTTATAGGTAGATTTTGACACTGCGAACAAGATGCAATGGATGAAAATTTCAAAATGGCCGCCATTTTCAAGATGGCTGCCAAAATGCGTCAATATTTCAACTTTGTCCGATTTCAATGAAAATTGATTTCTAGGTAGATTTTGACGCTGCGAACAAGATGGAAGCATCGAATAGGCTGCCAGGGGCGACCTCAGCTATTGCTTGCAATTGCAAATCTAGTTATTATTCTTCTTTCTTTCTTCTCGTCCAGATGAACTTGTCCGAACCAGATCTCGGAGACCATTTTACCTACAGCTTTCAAACTTTGTAGGATGTTAGCCCCATATATCTAGATGTGCAACATGCAAATATTTATTAAAAGGGGGTTTATTAAGGGTACATTTGGGGGTTCAAATAGGGGTGGGGTCCTCCATGTTAACCCTATGGGAAAATGAAATTTTGCATTTTTTGCCACTTTTTTTCACTTTATCTCAAAAACTGAGAACACTTACTCCATGAAACTTCATGGGAAAGGTAAGTGTCATGTATGAAAGGGTTTATTAGCATTGGAAATTTCAAAATTGCTGCCGTTGCTATGGAAACCATACCAAAAATTGGAAATTTTCGGAAAATAGTAGTTTTTGTTGATAATTATATTCTGATTACAGCAATATGTATAACTAAGATTATAAGGGGAACCCATGCCCAATTTTTTTTGAAGGGGGTTTAAAATTGATTGTAATGGATGGGGAAATTTCATAATAACTATGGTTGCCATGAAAACCATGCTTAAAATGGGAAATTTTGAGAAAATTGTATTTTCTGCGTATAATTGTATTTTGATTACAGCAATATGTATAACTTAGATTATAAGCGGAACCCTTGCCCAAATTTTTTTTGAAGGGGGTTTAAAATTGATTGTAATGGATAGAGAAATTTCAAAATAACTATGGTTGCCATGGAAGCCATGCTTTAAATTGGAAATTTTGAGAAAATTGTATTTTCTGCATATAATTGTATTTTGATTACAGCAATATGTATTACTTAGATTATAAGGGGAACCCCTGCCCAATTTTTTTTTTTTTGGAAGGGGGTTTTAAATTGATTGTAAAGGATGGGGAAATTTCAAAATAATAATGATTGCCATGGAAACCATGCAAAAAATTGGATATTTTGAGAAAATTGTATTTTCTGTTTATAATTGTATTTTGATTACATGCCAAAAAATTGAAATTTTGAGAAAACTTATTTATTATTGATAATTGTATTTTCATTACAGCTATATATATTATTAATGTTATAAGGGGAACCCCTGCCCCAATTTTTTTTTGAAATGAGTTCTAAAATTGGTTGTTATAGATAATAGAGCATTTGGTTGCCATGGGAACCAAACCAGAAAGCTATTATTATGAGAAAAACGTGTTTTATGCTGTGTTTTATGTTTTGATTTCAACTATATGTATAAAGCAAATTATAAGGGGAACCCCTGCTCAAATTTTTTTTGAAAGGGGGTTTTATAATACCCAGGAATCTGATATGGGAGTTCGTTTGGGAGACTTTTGTGTTTCGCTTGCCTTCACAGTTCTAACTTGTTTAAATTCTTTTTTTTTTCATTTATCATATTTATTTTTTTATAAACTTTTTTGATATTTTCCTTTTTTTCAGAATTATTTTCTCTTTGTTAATTTAATCTGTATGCCCTAATCTTGATTTAAATGATATTTTTGAATTTCCACGGTAACTTTGTCGGTTTGAAGTGGACAAATTCCATGTATCAATGTAACATTACACAGTTTACTCACATATTGTCATGTCTACGGGTGTACGCTGAAGATGTAAATTCGACTTTTAATTCAGCGACAATTTTATTTTGTTTTGAATAGAAATGTTTCAGGTAAATATAAAAAAAATTATTTGACCTGATATTTGGCGAAAAAAAGTAATTTGGCCGAGATGGATGTAAAAATAAATAACTTTACTTTTTCAAATCCCCAAGCTCCCCCGAATATCAAATGGCTGCATCCGAAAACTCTTTTTTTTTCTTAAATTCCGTGCGGAATTTTGACAAGAAACTTGGCAACAAATTGTCATGAACCTCATCGGAACCCCTTTTTTCTGAAGACTGGTTGAAAGTCCTGCATTAGCTTGTTACAGGGTTATACGTATATCATACCAGGAAAATGGGTACATCCAAAAATTCACGTGACCAAACAAGGTACATGTACACGAATTTTCAATATAAAATGCATAGGGGTCGTCAAAAAATCTAAATAACAAATTTTCATATCACTTTCTAAAAATTATTGGCTCTCCGCTTATTCAAAATGCATGATTGATGTACATTGTATTTTCTCCTATATAACCTTTGTGTTATTGTGAATGGTAGCTTCATTTAATTTTAATTAAAAGAAAACTATATGAGAGTGTAAAAATGATTGGCTTTTTTCAAAAAGTTTAGAAACGATGTATTTTCTAACACTTAAGAAATTTATTAAATTACGTCCAATTTCAATTGAAAACTGACAACTCTCATTTTTTCCAATATGGAGACAACCGGAAAATGGCGTGGTCTGTTTTTATTCTGCTCAGGGACTTACTTAAGTAAAATATAGTCCATGTCCTGTTTGAAAATCATCTGTCAGTTTTTACTTAAAAGCTGTAATAATTAAAATTTTGAAATTATATTTAATTTTGAATTTGCGTGTTCGTCAAAACTGCTATACCATGCATTTTTCACAGTTCTTATACACATTATATTAGACTGAGCAAAGATTTGTATCCATTTCCTTAAAGTAAGTGAATGAAGGTGTTCTTTTCGTTGTTTTGAAAGAAAAATTCTTTGAATAAATCTATTCAAAATTTGATTTTTATTAGGTATTTATTTTATTATTTTTTGTCAACTGATGCACAACGAGTGACTTACGTATGTCTGATGATGCATGTTTCCGGTAATATATATACATATAGAAAATGTGCTATTTCAAATTCTTACAAATATGACCACACTCATGCAATTTTTAGATACAAATTTTGGAGTCAGTTCAAAAACTTATCTTTTCACTTTGAATTTTACTGCTAATTTTTTTACGGCTAAATTTTCAATTAAATTTAAGGAAAAATATATCATGATTTGAAGTTTCATCTTTTCAATCATATAATTTATTTATTTATAATATTTGTATTTTGTTTTGAAATCACGAAAACACAATAATTTAAAACATCTTCACAGCTGACTGCAACAATGATTTATGACAGCCTCGGGCTAATTATCACCTGGTCAAGGTGACAGGTGATGTCTTGAGCACTTGTTTATTACATTTTGTTAAATGGGTAGATCTTGAATCATTCTACCAGTATCGTCTTCCTATTTCTAATGTGTAACACCGTAACAATATACATATGTACCACAAATATAAAATATATAAAATCAGTTTAAACACAAATCCACCATAATCGTTAGTGGATATTTTATTTAATAATCTTTATTGAAAAACTATTTAACCCATTAGGGTTATAGCAAAGACATTTAAACAATACATTTAAACAATGATAACAAATATGAACAAATAAAACAAAAAAGAAAAAGTAACACAGTATTATTCTGATAAAAAACAGTACGAGGGTCATCTTTCCTCAGTTCTAGCTGTATATAAGATACCAGTTTTATTATCATCGGGTGTTGACGGATTAAGAATAAGAACAAGTTTGTCTCATTGGTTTAGTAAATCAAAATGTGTAATATTACACTGATAATAATCTAAAAATTGCTTTCGACATAAAGAATTAATTTTACAGTTGAAAAAGAAGTGGAACTCATCCTCTATGACGTTACAAGTTTTACATAGTCTTTGACATATTGGAATGTTTTTATACCTCCCTTCTTCAATTAACAGCACAAGGTAACTAACTCTGAATTTAGTTATAAGTCTTCGAATCTCTTTTTTTTGGATGATGTGAAAGGTAAAATTCGGGCATGTTTTTCGTGATTTTGAAAAATTTATAATGAAAGTTTTTATTTTCCTCTTTTAGACTATTTATTTTTTCATGAAAAATTTGTGACAGAATTTTTATGTGACATTTTAAATTTTTTGTTTGTTTTTCTGTTTTACATTCATTTAATAACTTTTCATTCGCGTTAAAACAAGGACTTAAACATTATACGTCCTTGGTTAAAATAACTCAATATTTTTTTCATCAATCGTGTACACTTTATTTATGCGTTAAACAGGATCGAATTTCATACATATACATGTATCATGAATTCACAGTTACAAATGTAACTCCCCTGAAAATGACCACCTTTAATTTTCTGCACATGTCAGCTGTTCGGTTTTACTTAACCCAGAGGTTTGTCTCTGGTAAACCCTTTCCTTTTTTAATAAGAATATTATAGAAAAAAAAATAGATAACTGAATGAATAATCAGATTAAGATAGGAAAGTGAAGATTTCTCTACATAATAATGAATAAATAAATTTAAAATTGAATATATGAATAAAATCAAATAATCGATAAATTGAAAATATAAATAAAAAAAATAAAACATAAAAATATAAATAAAATTACTTAGATAAATAACTAAAATATAAATAGAATGAAATTTGTCAATAAACATATAAATAAATCAATCTAAAAAATAAAATTCTTTACTTTTATCTGGTCTGTGTTGTAAAAGTCTGTCCAGCGTTGAGTCAACTACGATCGGTCATTCTCAACACTAATTATGCTGCAAAAGTCTGATATCTGTTGAGAACGTCTGTCAAGTGTTGAATCAACTCTGATCAGTCGTTCTCAACCCCGCCTGTGCTGTAAAAGACTGACCCGTGTTGAAAATGTCTGTCCAACGTTGAGTAAACGCTGGTCAGTCATTTTCAACAAAGATCAGTCTTTTACAACACAGGTAGCGATTATAATGACTGGTCAGCGTTGACATAACACTGGACAGACATTCGCAACAAAAATCAGTCATTCACAACGCGGTCGTGTTGAGAATGACTGACCATTGTTGGCTCAACACTGCACAGACTTTTACAACACAGGCAACGACTGAGATTGACTGACGCGAGTTGGCTCAACTCTGATCAGGCATTTTCAGTCAAAACTAGTGTTGAAAAAGACTAATAAGCGTTGAATCAACAAAGCTCTGTCAATCTCAACGTTGTTCAGACTTTTGCAGTCCAAAAACGACTGACTCTGGTAAAAGCAGTCAAAATATTTGTCAATAGTGTATGCATAACTAAGCATGATGGTCAACAATCCTGTGAAGATTTGTTGAATTCCGATGAAAGATGTAGGAGGACTGATGTCCACAAACTGTGCAACGGAAAAGACAAAAACAATTTGGCTGCCCCTAAAGAGGGAGAAACATAATTACAATCTACATTTACTTTCAGTTTTCGTCCAACAACATTAGCTTTAATTGTTCAGTGCATAACTAATTACCTTCACTTTTAGTTTTTTAACAACGGCATCAGCTATTATTCTTGACCGTGCTGTTACTTTTATATTTACATCCCCAACTTTTTTTAATATGATTGGAAACACAACTGCTGCTATTCCACCATTCTTTTCGACAGAGATAGTCTATAAAATTACATAATATGAAATATAACTTTTAACAGTAACATAAATATCTTCTAGAAATACTATAACGAAATATACAGTAGAAAATAAACTGATGTCCACATAAATAATGTCATTTTTCTTTTGTGGATTTCCCTCCTTTGTTCCTTCGGTATTCTACTGCCGTTGTTTCTGTATCCCCTTATTGAAATAGAAATATGGTTTTATGGTAGTAAAAAGAAAAAAATGCATGGAACAAAATCTATACGTATTTTGTAGTGCTTTTACATAAAGCAAATGAAAAATTAACATTAAAGAACCTAGAAGTTCTTAACTACAGAAAGGTTCGACGCAGTTAGAGACAAGAGATTACTATCCACATGAACTGATAGCAAAATAAAGCACTAATTGATTCTTCACATTTTTCTTTTTCTGGATTTTACTTTAATCGGTGTTATAGATTTTCACCAAATTTTTATTTTCCTGTTTAGAAGACTAGTATTTATCTCAATTTGTACAATTACCATACATTTTTTCCATTCTTGAAGACTTGAATACTATTACATCTAAACTTTTACTATAAGTGCTCTTGTAAACACTAATTGTCAACCCTTTAGAGGTTGGGCTCTAGATTTAATTAATCGTCCGGTGCTTCCGTTAAAATTTCGGACAAAGTCGTCGACATTCTGGTTTCACGTGAATCAGTGAACTGGTAAGAGACGTCCATTTGTGATTGACAGTAAGATGTAATAGTTGTGTATTACGAGAGAGAATTAAATATGTAGTACTAGAACTGTGTAACAGTTGAACGTTTGTAAATTAAGTAAATGCAAACATTGAAAAACACCTCTCATTGCCGATCTTTTTCTTTTCTGTTACGAACGTGACTTCATGAAAAAAAACTACAAAATGGAACCATACAAAACAGTGATCAAATCATTTCTATTTTCAATGATAACAGCAGGTATAATGACGATATCCTTACTATTGACAATCCCCAGTTTTTAAATTATGTCGACATCATTTCAACTTAATAAAGCTAACAATGATTCCAAATATTGCTCTTTTCTGGATATAACTATCATCGTCGACTTTGGTAAAATAAAAAGTAAAATTTACGATAAAAGGGATGATTTTGATTTCAGTATTACTTATTTCCCTTTTCTTAACGGCGACTTTCCTCTAGCCCCATCCTACGGAGTTTATATTCTCAACTGGTAAGATTCGCACGCGTTTGTTCTACTCTTGACGACCTTAATGAACGTACCCTTACTACTTTTGGAGCAAGGTTACGGATTTCATAAATTGTTAGATACATTTGATAAGTTTCATTGAAGATATGATCATTTGACATCAAAATATAATGTCAATCGCAAACAGCTCATTACTAAGGGCATTTCTCATCCTCATTTTTACGGAAATGTTGTTAAGAAAATCCACAAATAGTGGGACGTAACGTACATTCTTTACGCAATAGGGGATATCGACAGGATATTCTGCACGTGTCCGTTAAATTGGATTTGGGATCCAGTGACCTGAGGGTTTCAGATGCATACTGGCCTCTCACTGATACTGCCGATTTCTACTGAAATACATGATGATTCTTTACCAAACTCATCCGCGATAGTCTTTTACCATCAGACTAGGTTTCTTGAACTATTCGGCAGTTTAACGGCGAGCACTCCTTGATCCCTCTTTCAAAATTACGTTCTGTTCCCTTTTCCTTTTCAAGATTCAAAATTGTGGTCATGGATTTAGTAGTCAACCTGTTTCGGGTTTTATTCGTATGTATATTATACTATAAGGAAACGGGACAGACAAAGAGGAGGTTTGGGTACCAATAAACCGGTTTAACCCTACCGCTGGCTTTTGCTAATACCGGTATCAAGTCCGGCTGTCCCGAGTTTCTACTGCTGTTTACGTTTGTCTATTGTTTTTAGTGTGTTTTTAATGCAGTTCCTTGGTACATTGTGGCATGTGACTATGTTTTTCGGCCATTGTAGGTGTTCCCTGTTACCTTTTTATTCTATTAAAAAATAGGTGCAAATACTTACGGAATTAACATTTGGAAGATAAGATGTCGACATAGAATTAGAGGGAAAGTATTTCATGGAATATGGTAAACTGGAAATGGTCACTTTAAAATGAGTTTAAAACAAAAACTTTCACACAATTAGCGTTTTAATAAAAATCATTGTGTAATGTCGGCCAAGGATCTTGGGATGAGCTAAAAGCTTCGTTGATTCAGTTTAGTCATTTTATAGATACCTCGACCATACTGACTAGAAGTCTGTTTACACCACTACAAAACTACCTGCTGACTGATTAATAACTATTATTATCTGATGTCATCTTGATTAACCTTAGGAATTTATTAAGTAAAACTTCATGTAGCACAAAATCCAATGTTTGGCTCACTAATCCCAATTAACATTGGATTGCTCTTTACAATTTTTGAAAAACACGTTTTGCTTGAAGGCATTTGGAAGCTGTTAAGGTGCAAATATACTGATCATATTGAATTCAGTTAAAATGGTCTTGTAAATATCGGTCTACATATAATGGCTTTTTTCGTTTCTTTATTACACTTTGAAAACAGGATAGATAAAGAGAATGATCTAGGTGCCAAGATCCTTGTTTAAGCCTACCACTGGATTTTACTAGTACAAAGTTCGTCTGTCTCGAGTTCCTATCGTTTTTTACATTTGCCTTTTCTCTTAAATTGTGTTTTTGATGTGTAATTAAAATTTTACTTATAGGCGTTTCGAGGTGGTTTGTTTTTATTTCAAAATGTCAGTTGCCTCGAAATTAGAATTACACGTGCACATTTTTCTTTTTATTTCATTTTTTTCTCCTTTTAAGTTTATTCAAATTGTAAGTGGTGATCAAAATATATGCAAATTCTTATCTTCTAGGCAGAGTGTGTAACTATACCTTTTCCCATCCATCTCCGGATCCAGTTGGATTAAACACATTCCCATCATTATCGGAAAAGTCAAAACCATCACTCCCGTTCAATTTTACAAAGACCTATAATTAATAAATATAAAAAATACTTATATAAGAAACAATGGAAGCTATGCTTTTTCAGTTACTGTAAAAAAGGGTTATGTTCATTGGGTTTAAATTTCGGGTAGTCTATTTACCGAAATGGATCGAAATGTACCGAAATGGACCAAAATGAACCGAAATGGAACCGAAATGAATCGAAATGGACCGAAATGGTATCGAAATGGACCGAAATGGAAGCGAAATGGAACCGAAATGAATCGCAAAGGAACCGAAATGAATCGAAAATGGAATAATAATGGAGCAGAACGGACCGAAATGGGGTGCTATGCAGCAAACAAAACAAACAAAAAATAATAAATGAATTATGAAATAATTGAATGTATAAATAAAAAAAATAAAAGAAAATCACATTGAACAAAAATTATCAACAGACTTTGGAGTATCCCTGTGTTTGATAAATATGTCATTTTAATACCATTGCCTCTTTACAGAATTCACGAATAAAAATGCCAAATACTATTTCGTTTATCCAGTTCGCACGTAGGTAATATGATTAACATTAATCAATTGCTAACGACTATCGACAGGTGTGTTAATTGCATTTGTAATGAGGTAACAATTTCACAGTGAGAGACAATTGACATCTAGGAGTGAAACGGGTTTCACATGTTTGCAAATTGGCATTACGTTTTCGGAAAAAATGACACTACTGGAAAATTACAAGAAAAAAATTACCATTCCGCAAAAGAAATGTTACCTCTGTAAACTATATTGTGACATTATATCCACAATTCAAAGTTTCGTTTTTAGCCATTTTACAATTTAGAAAATAAGACCAGTACATGATCCAATAAATATTGAGTGTTTTTAAATTATTAGATTTCCAACTTGTGCAGTTTGCTGTCGCCCAGTACACTGCAGCACTAAATTGACGGTACATCTTTTGTTCTACATCTTCCCACTGGATATTGATTTTTTGTATAAAAAACTTATCGGCGTCAGACAAAACTCGAAAGTCCTGTATCATAATCATCTTAATTGCAATATTACACCCCTTGGGTGTAATTATATGTTGCCTCTTTCTTGTACATAACTTGAAGTTCGTTTTTCATTAAACTTAGTTTTATTGTATCAAACTTTTCGAGGTATCTAGTGAACTGGTGAGTTCCGGTCCACAAGCCCGTTTAAACTAATGTTAACTTGGCAATGTTTAAAATAAAATTGTGAATAACCATGAACATTGATATACATACTTTTTAAGCAGGTACAATAAATAATATCTGAAAATCGCAAAACCGTACGTTCTGTATAAAAAACTTATCGGTGTAAGACGAAACTCGGAAATCATGTATTATGTGTTGCCTCTTTCTTGTCCATAACTTGAAGTTCGTCTTTCATTAAACATAGTTTTATTGTGTTAAACTATCGAGGTATCTATAAGTTCGGGAACTTGTCAGCATGACATTGCGGATTCACAAAACTGGCTATTATTTGCAATACCTAAATGTTTATTGTCAGTTGCTTCCGATATCTGGCCAATATTTGCAAATACCTGAATACTTCTGACATCTGGGCATCATTTACCAATACTTGAATGTTTATTTTCAGTTGTTTCCGACTTCCGACATTTGCAATACCTGAAAGCTTATTGTCAGTTGCTTCCTACATGCGACATTATTTGCAATACCTATATGCTTATTGTCACCGTTGTTTCCGACATCTTACAATTATATGCAATATCTTTATGTTAATTGCCAGTTTCTACCGTTGATGTGCTATAAAAGGCATTCTGAAAAGCGTATCTTTCATTCACGCTAAATAATGGCTAAGAAAAACAAGTACAGTTACAGAAAGCTATACCCCTGCATTAGTTGCAGTCAGAACTGTGAAGGTGTTTCATCCATACTTTGTTTCCAATGTGAAAAATGGGTGCATAGTAGATGCATTGCAGATGGGGTTTCAGATGAGCTAACAAAGAAATGGTCCGTTGGAGGTCTGAAGTTTTATTGTCAAAGCTGCTGCTTTGATGGAGCTGAATTTGACATGCAGTGTTCTTTG
>MJUU01064821.1:83532-132180 GCA_002080025.1 Modiolus philippinarum
AAATTAAATTTGAGTTTAATGCTAGTTTAATATTTCAGTAAATCAAACTTTTCATGCAGTGAATTATAGGAATTTAGAATTAAACCAATAGATGGAATATTTATATAGATTCATACCTGGTGAAGAAGTATAATTCTCTAATTTCTGTCCTGTTTTCGCGTTTCTCTCGACAGTTAAATGTACATTTATTTTGAACGCTCCTCGCGTTTAAAAATTTGAAAACTTAACTATCTCTAGTGTAGAATACAAAAAAACCGAAGTTGCATAAAAAACAGTAAATCTCATTATGCTGTACACGTGTTTCAAGGAGTAACCTCTCATCAGCAGCATCAAAATCAAATATTTGGAAAGCCATAATCCAAAAATATTGTTTCTCACTCATGCAATTGTGGATTTTATATATTTGCTATCTTGCTCTTGTTAATATGTTTCTACTGCATGATTATGCATGGAATACGTGTACATGAGACCAAGTATTTAAAAGATGACTCATTTGGCGGTTGTACAACTTGTGATATCGGTTTTTACCCGTTTCAGCGTTATCATTTTTAAGTGGACAAGCACTAATGGACAGTAAATTATACACGAAATTACACCATGAAGAGAAATCGACTTGTTGCAAAAAAAACACAAATACAAACAAAACAAAGCAAAATACCGATGTGAAAAAGCAATTAGTTGCATGAAAAAAAAGAAGAAGAAAAAACAAAACAGACACAAAATACCGAAGTTACTGAAAATTTGTCATTTCTTCATTGCAGAACCACTTAAGTTCTTTGTCTTCCCCATTTCTGTCTTTAATCTCCTCATTCTGGTCTATAATAACTACATTTTGGTATATATTAGATTCTATTTCGGCAATTCATTTCTCCATTTTGGTTCCATTTCGGTCCATTTTGGTTCATTTCGGTACATTTCGGTAAATAGACCAGCCCTTTAATTTTCGCTATTCTCAATAAAGTTTCGTTACATCTGTAAATAAGACAAATTTACGCGAGAAGAAATTTTTTGCGAATATGTTCCAATCGCGAAATTAGCGAAAAAAAGCTCTTCGCTAAAATGTATCCTTTTTCAGTATATTGTTTTATTGCAATATTCTTTATCTTGTATTAAAATACAAGATAAAAGATTGAGGTATCAATTTTATTGAATGTTTACAACAAAAAATGAAAATCTTTCTCTAAAATATTTTCTAGAACTTAATATATCTTTTACAGTTCTAATTGCCCTGTCTTAATTATTGATGTTCAGAAAACAAATAAAGAAAATCATAACTACACATGATAACATAGCACAAATCATAATCATGCATTATAACGAAGCAGAAATCATAACCATACATTATAACGTAGCAGAAATAACAATCATGCATTATAACGAAGCAGATATCATGACCATACATTATAACGAAGCAGAAATCTTAATAATATATTAAAACGTAGCAGAAATCATAACCATGCATTATAACGTAGCAGAAATGATAACCATACATTATAACGTAGCAGAAATCATAATCATGCATTACAACGAAGCAGAAATCAAACCATACATTATAACGTAGAAGAAATCATAATAATATATTAAAACGTAGCAGAAATCATAACCATACATTAAAACGAAGCAGAAATAACAACCATTCCTTATAACGTAGTAGAAATCATAACCATACATTTTACCGTAGCAGAAATCATAACCATACATTATTACGTAGAAGAAATAATAACCATACATTATAACGTAGCAGAAATCATAACCATACATTATAACGTAGAAGAAATCATAACCATACATTATAAGGTAGCAGAAATCATAACCATTCATTATAACGCAGTAGAAATCATAACCATTCATTATAACGCAGTAGAAATCATAACCATACATTATAACAGAGCATAACTATAGAATTTGCAGAGAAAAAAAAGATGGTGAAACCTGTAAATCTTGAGGCATGTAGTTAAATATGGTGCTCTGCAATAATAAAATTTCCCCTCGTATTGCTACAGCTGGTAGTTCTAGTCGTACAAAAAATTTCTGGAACGTTGTAAGCTTAAAAAGAAAATGATATACATGTTGAAACCGATGGATCGTATTCAATCAGTAGACGTGAATCATGCAAATATTTTAAATAAGCATATATGTTATGTTTACGAAAATTATTTATATTCTGTAGGATGGAAAATGTTTGGATATCATTTTTGTCATTGTATAGAATATTGACATTATATGACAAAGAAATCTAACGAATTGATCATAAATCAATATGATGATAAAATGCTTTACTTACATTTGCTAGTTCTGCTGCTACACCCAAGCCACTCCGGGGATTGACAGCAAAAGCAGAGGTTATCCATTCCGTAATTGTATCTGGTGCTCTTGCACGTATTGCTGCAGTTCCATCAGCTCTGAAATTTAGCTAATTTAATCAGAATTAAGTATTTACACTTAATATAGTATGTTTACTTTTACTTATATCTAATAATTATTTTTGACTTAAAAAGTATTAAAGCATTAAGTATTTACACTTAATATAGTATGTTTACTTTTACTTATATCTAATAATTATTTTTGACTTAAAAAGTATTAAAGCATTAAATATAAACATTCATTGTTAATTTTCGTCACTTTAAGTGTTTCCATGAAACAATTGTTTGTAATAAGCTAAAACCAGAGCAAAATCAATGAACATAACACACATTTGCTAGAAAAATTCAAGTCTAGAAAGATGGCCCAAACGATTAACCAGAAAAAAACATCAAAAGAATTCAGTACTTAAACAACAACAGAATGAACTCTCATAAATACTGAGACCTGGATAAAAGTTTAAAAAAATATTGATAATATGACACTATTTCGGTTCACTATTCTGCTAAATCAAAAAAATCCCGGGGAACAAGTTTCAAAAGAAATTATATATAAATCAGACTCTTCAAAAGATAGAAAAGTATCCTTTTAATTTTGAAACAAAAATATGCTATTGCAATGAGATTGATTTCAAAATTCATTTGATAATGTAAGTTGAAATTCGATATCATGTCCTACAAATTTAATTGGAGATTTCAGAGCTTTGTATAACGAAAGAAATGCGCCCAATACTTAAGTGATCTATAGTTTCTAGCCTAAAAGAAGATATATTATGCCCCCGTCGCATGATGTTGATATGCCCAGTTTTCTAAATATTGGCTCGATGAGTGCAATGTGGTTGTTTGAATGTTGTTTTCGTCTTCTATCAGTCTTTTTGTCGGGCAATGGGTGACGGCGATTGTACGAGCACTCTGCCAGTTACGTTTGTTTGTCGACGATCCGCATCAATTGATCAAAGTGTAAAATTATGGATGTAACAATAAAACGTTGTTCCATTGCTTAGTTTTACCATGTATTTGTAGAGACTTTGTCTGATTTGCATTTTACTCATAACCTTCATCGTCAATATAAAATACTTTCGTAATTTAGAAAGATAAAAGCAGTCACGTGACTTTAAAAAATAATACTTTCGCAAATTGTCCCATCGAGGTATCCAAGCCTATTGTTCTTCTCTGACAAATCTCGATGTGAGATGATAGCAACTTAACACATCAGTGTAATTTTAGAAAATTAAACTTTATTACTATCTCTTTGTGTCGAAATAAAAAAAAATGTCTAAAATGTATTACAACCATGTCTCTCTGTGACTGAATTATCCAGGTGTTCACTCACTGAAGAGGTTGCATCGCGCAAAAAAAAAGACAGGATTTCACTCATTCTCGGGCTGACAAATCTTCGTGATAATCTTATACTAGGCTGTTAATAGTACCAACAAATCCCGTTAATCATAAGATAAACAATATTGCAAAACCATACTTCTCCTTGGATGAAATATGCCAAATTTTTAACAATAGTGTATTGTCCTTTATTGAGATTCTATATATTTTCATCGAATTCGTTTACAACAAAAATTGCCTGAAAATACTGAAAGCTCGAATGATAAACACTTTGAAGTGTTCTGGACAGGTGAAATAATAAATGGATAGTAATGTCAAACTTCTGACATTAATTTATATATCAGAATTCTTCGTCTTTTTCATATACACTTCTAAAAGATGTCAAATTTTTATGAGTGAATTTAGCTGATTATAATGTTTCCATCATATATATCAACGTAAAAAGATTGGAGTGTTTTCGGGAAATGTATTATAATATATAATAAAAAATTTTCAACATCTTAAAAAGCAATAGAAAAATAAAACCCATTTAGGCCTTTTCAGGGTGCATTAGTGTTTATCAATATCAAAATCTTGACAAAACAACAACAAAAAATCCCTTTGCCATACCATATTATACAAATAGAAATAGCTGAATTATTTACACATAAAATCGTGTTTTCTTGGTTAATTACATTTAACCGGGAAATATTCGCGGCATTTTTTTTCGCGATATTCGCGTTTGGAATGAAAGCGCGAAAATTAAATAGCCTTATATACTTGTCTGTTATTGAAGTCAATGGTCAACAATTTGACAGTGCGAATTCAAAATTTTGCTAAATAAAGAAGGCGCTAAAATTTCCAGGTTTGAAAGTTTGTGTTAAATAATAACTGTTTAAGCATTCCGTGTATTACTATAACATTATTTTCACTTATTATTCTCAATGAAAGTCAACAAAAAAAAACTGACAAAACATCTTGACTATAATTTCATCAGGTTAGTATATAATATATAATTGAGAAATAATTCATGGGCGCCGGTGGTTTGTTGGAGATTTACATATGGGTGGCCATTATTTTCTTTAATACTTTACCCAGAGCGTAGCGTAGCGGAGCGAGGGGTAAAATAAACGAAAATGATTGACACCCATGTGTAAATCGACTACAAACCACCGGCGAACATGAATTATTTCGATTCTAATATGACATTTCATAATCTGAGCGGACCTATAGTGTACACGGTAACGACAGCTATTACTTCAGATTTGCTGACGTTTTTGTGCACAAAACATATTGTGACGTCGTCAGTTTCAGCGTAAAGACTGTTGTGAAGTCGCTTATTATGTTATTGGAGATTTTCATATGGCTATTTGTCATGGTTTCCATTGTTCCTATATTAGAATCCATATTTTTAATAAGAATCCTCGTTACTGGCTCTTTACAAAATCATCAATCAACACGCAATCCAATAATTATATCCATTTCAATGAATCATCTCTCAAGGTTTACTGCAAAAGCAAAAATATTAAAACAGTGTATTTCTCTATAACTAATATAAACATTACCCTGTTGTAGTATTCTCCCACAGCCAAGTCTCCGGGAAAAACGTCCTTACTCTTGTTGGTTGTGCAAGACCACCACCACCAATTCTAGCTTCTGCAAAGGGTTGTCGTGCTGGGGCCATGGGTGCAATTGGTGGTACACCTCCCGTTCTCACGGCATCCATTCCAAACGATTTAAACCTTCTTTCTTCAATAGTGATAAAACAAGACTGTTAGAAGTGTTGTTTATGAATTGACTATATGTTACCATTTCTGTTGATAACGCCTCTAATAAGATTTGTCACAAAAAATGAAACTTTCGTTGATGGAATACATAGAGCTAAATTTATAAGATATCTAGTTCAATTTACTGAACATGGATGTCTTCTATTAAAATTCGTGCAAAACGCACATTGGTATGTGCAAACTTTATAGTTATTAATCCCTCTGGTTGAATAAAAAGCAAGTATTACGAATATACATCTTTCAAGATATATCAAATTGATTTCAAAGTATGTCCTTTTTCAGGATCATTTTTTTCTGATTTTCAAGGAAGGACAAAATGGACTAGCCGTCATATTTAAGCTGTTTAGATATTAATAATCAAATGCACAAAAAATGTATGGGCGATTAAAGGAACATATTATAATAGGTACAATTTGGTACTGTTTTGATTGATTTCTACCGTTTCTTTTATACGAAATGGATTTTTATAGAAAATTCAGAACTACAAATGCATTTGATCGGGTTTGAATTTTTATCAAAAAGAAATGCAAAGATCTTAAATATGTATTGATTGGGTTATGGGTGATCCGTATACAAAGGAGCATTCACTTACTGTCACAGTAAGCCCTAAGAATCCCATATCTAAGATTAATCAAATATGTGTATATTTAATGTTCAGACATAAGCAAAGGTTTAATTGACTTAAATCAAGCCAGGTGTGACTGTGGGGCAGCCATTCGCTCGTACTATTTTGTAATTGCAAAGCAAAAGGATAGTTTTAATCATATATTCATCAAACACAAGATGTGTTTGTGAAACACTATGCCCCCCTATATGTGTAGCAATCATGTCTAGATTTTGACCTCTGTGAACTTTACCTTTGACCTGACCTTAATTAAATTTGCATAATGGTGTTCAGCTTCATATGATCAATAAACAGGTCAAATACTAAGGTTCTGTCACATCTGGTTGAAAAGGTTTAGACAATGTAAATTTTTATTAAAGTTTTTGAATTTGAACTAAGTGACTTTGACATTTTACCCGACCCTAATTTTTTGTAGTCATTGTACTGAACTCTTTTAGATTTATTCACATAAAGAATATTAAGCTTCTAGCAATTGAAATTAACCTCTGTGGCCTTGACCTTTAACCTGACCTTAGTGAAATCTCCACAATGCTGTTTAGCTTCATATGACCAATTTACAGACCAAATACGAAGGTCCTATCAAATCTGGTTAAAAAGATATAGGGAATGCTTAATTTGTTGTTAAGCCTTTTAAAATTGCACTCAGTACTCTTGACCATTGACCTGATCAACATTTTTTGACTGAATTGGTTAAAAAGATAATTTGTGTTAAGCCTTTCAAAATTGCACTCAGTGACCTTGACCTTTGACCTGATCAACATTTCTGCCTGAATTGTACTAAACTTTATTACATCTATTCACATATAAAATATCAAGCCTCCAGTTATTGTAACTAACGAGCTGTAGCAAAATCTAGATTATGACCTTTTGAACTCTATGACCTTGACCTTTGACCTGACTTTGGTGTAATTTTCATTATAGTGTTTAGATTTACATAATTAATACATATACCAAATATTAAGGGCCTATTACATCTGGTTATGAGCCAAGTTACAGTTAAGGACAGGCAGACAGACAGATGTCTCTGAAAGAATGACTTAATATGTCAAATATAAACTGCTATATATTTATGTCAGCATGTCTCCATATTCTCTTCATCTTCGGTATTCGTTTGCTGATGTATTTCATCAACAATCCCATGTAGCCATTTTTGTGATGTCATTTATAAAACAATTATTTAATTACGACTTAAAACAGAGAAAGGGGGTGTTTGGGTACCAGTAAACTGGTTGTCCAAAAATAACATTTTGCCTTATGAAACGAGAAATTGATTTCTTGTTTTATTTAGTCTCTGAAACACTGTTAAATGAAAGTAAAGATTTAAATCTCAAAGTTTAATTTAGTAAATATGGTTACCCTGTTTTATATAATTTGATGAGACCGTTGTTTCTTTGCCTGTCAGAGCAGTAGGAAAAGCCCATGCCAATGTCGAAAAACAATAGCACAGCTTAAAAGTAGCTCATAATAACCAACTGTAATCGCATACCGGGGAATTGATTCCAACGAATTATAGGGACAACGGGCGTGAACAAAATCACTTATTTTGGAATTTAACACATGAAAAAGCATGCAAGCAACAAAAACAAAAAGAAAACTAAGCCTATCAAAGATCAAAAGAACATTTTCAGGGGTATAAAAGGTACCTAAATGGAAAAGTATGTAAATTCAAGTCGGAAAATTCTATGATTAGAGACATAATTCTCTTTAAGATCAGTAATGAAAACAGTTCAAAATGAAAAAGATAATGACATTTCAACATTTTCGTCATGTGAATTTCGTAATGGGTAATACAACAACATATTTATTATCGTAACAATTGGTTTATGTAACAAATTATCTTATATGTAGATTTAATTTAAAGAGATTTCAACATTTAATAAATCTCATATTTTCACGCAGTGAAATAAACAATTTGTTTCACGCTAGGAAATGACATTACAATATTATCGTCAATGTAAACACCTGGCGAATTGATATAAAAAAGATAATCCCCATAACATTGTATTTGAAATCTGTTTATAGATTTTTAAATCTATAAAATGTTAAATGTAACTAATCAACCGTGATGAATGTCAAAAATAATATCACTCGTAACGTACAACGCAATGGATTAAGCTCGTTTTGAAACAAATTCCAAAACTCGTTTAGTTGTGAGTTTTTGGCACGAGTGATATTATTATTATTGATATTCATCATGTTTGATTAGTTATACTATCATTATTCGTCATACGAATGTGAATATTTCCTCAACAACAACACCTAATTCACAAGAAATGCTTAAGTACTTCAGAAGACTCATAACTCTCTCCAAAGGGATTCATTCTTCTCTACGTAAATGAAAACTGGCTAATACGATCTTGTGATGGATATTTACATAAGAGATGGATCTCATTGGAGTTAAATAATCATGTCTTTTAACATCATGCTTTTGTAATACAAATATTTCTCATTACATGTACTGATATTGTTATAATGTTTCCAACTGTGTTCTCATTGCGTATTATATTCTTAAATTCTGTGACTTGGTAGAATAGGCTCTGTAAGTCTCGTCATGTGACCTCCGAGAATATACATGAAAAGTGGTTACCAGGTACATTTGCCTATGAATTTCTATGAGAAATTGTTGGATTTTTGGTTCACAGCTCAAATTAAGCTTGGAATTAGTTTTCTCTGAACCAGAATATTTTATCTTTCAACAATGATACACTTCACAACCTTAACCTAGACCAAAATTCAACAAAATAACGAATTTCTTTAGTAACGTCAAGTGAAGTTTGTCCCGGAAGTGAGAAAGTTGGGCGTTTAAGTGCATTACATATTAGAGTTCCGGACTTTGAAAGTGAAAGTAGAACGAGACTTACAGACAATAGCATCAGGAGTAAAATAAAAAGAAGTTCCATGTAACGTGACTTGCAGTTCAGCGGTGTATTGTNTTTTTTTTTTTTTTTTTTTTTTTTTTTTTTTTGTAATGAATAGCATGTGCCCATAACGGTCATTATTAGATAATAAGGTTCAGTTAAATTCGAGGCTGGATTTTACGTTAAAAACTCGTTTCCTCTGAATCACTACTAACATAAATTCTCAGTTGTACAAAAACAAAACAAAAAACAAAAAAACACAAGCACCTTATCTGCTCCGTATTTCTATGACATTATAATCTTCAACTTCTGCTAAATTGAACTACTGAAGATGTTCAGAATATCTGAGATGAAATATGAATTTTCCTTTTAATGCGAAAAAATGACAGATACATCTCCAAACGGTTATCAAGAAAATAGCCGAAACATAAGGTAAGAAATTACATATATCCTTAGATGACATTATGTGTAGTTTTTTAATCATCTTGATGGTGTTTATCACTTCTTTGAAAATAAAAATACTCACGCGGTTCTTCGTAGTATTGATACAAAATAAGATCCGTCAAAACGTATCTGTCTGCAAGCTAAAATTTAAAATGGCAAATATTTACACTGAAGAATGTTTTATGTTTCTATTTGCAGATAAATTCCTCTAAAAATATTTGGAGCAATTTCGAAATATACGTTATTAATTGTATTTGAAAATATGTGTTTAACAATTCCATGATGGAAACTTTAATCAATACTCAAAAATTTTTTTATATCAAATGTCATTAGCACTATTTTGGACTTAACATCAATAGTAAGGGACAACCCACAATTCACTTTTTTAACCCTTAACCATTTGGGGGTAATTAAATTTGAACCTGTGTGAATTCATACAGTGAAAATTTTGGTAATGCTTCATTATAACTCATACCACTTTTAAACTTAGCAAGAAAATTTATATCTTTCACATTACCATTTTAAATTTTAAGATAAAAGAATTCTATGTTTTGAACCTAAGAGTTATTTAATTTTACAAACTTATATAATTCTTAACTGGGAATAAATAGGCGCATTTGAATGTCAATATAATTAATCCTACATCAAACACTGCGAAGGCGTCTTTTGCAGCCACAAATATTGGCCTCCACCAATCCCATCTTCGAAAGAAAGGTATTGGAAACGAGGACGAATATCTCTGTAATTCATTTAACACCTAAAAGAAAGATATACAGCTTAAACAATGATAACAAATTAATTTTCTTTTAACAGAACTGTTAGAAATGATATCAATATAAACAATGCTTCATGGGGATTCATAAAATTTAAATCACAAAATCACAGTTCATTTGTCTCTTTTTGTTTTTCATTGATATTATAAGTAATTTAACTGCACGTTTGGAAAGTAATTTAGAAATGGTGTCGCTCTTTGGTCAAAACATGCATTACAAGAGTCTGGCCTTTTAATTTCAGTTCGATTACCACGACCATAGGGATATTGTATTACTGATTATTTGTCAAACATTTTGTTTTATACCACTGAAAAAGGTTGGTAATACATTTATTTCTTCAAATCTTTTCATGACACAGCAATGCGTTAGCTATTCTAGATCTTTGATGTCACTTGCATATCTGCTAAACTGTTATTATATAGTAAACTAAATGTTCTAAGCACCCTTAGGTTGTCTAAAAATATCTCGCTGTGAACTTTTAACACATAGTACTTGTTCATGTTTATGTGTTTATAATTATGTATCTAATTGTTCGTTTTAAAAATCTCAAGCCATTTTTTTATAGTCAAACTTTCAAAATTTAGACAGAAGATGGAAGCAGAAATAGGGTCTGTAAGTCTCGTCATGTGACCTCAAGATTTCGCGATAAAATAGAAATTCGAAAACGTTTCCCGCCAAATCATGACGTTTTTGGATTATGACGTTTGATTTTTGTTTGGTACGTCATATATTGTAGTGGAAAATGCAACTTCCGGGTACAAAAATTGTACCCGGAAGTTTCAAAATTTAACGAGACTTACAGATCCTATTACAAAGATAAAAGTTCAGAGACATGGCAAAAACGAGATAACAGAAAAACGATAAAAAAACAATAAAATCAGAAAGTCACAAAACACAACAGTTAAAACTGAGACACTTACATTGTGAATCTACATAATAATGAGAGTGTTATTAGTTGTTCCGGAAGGTCGAGCATGTCCTGCTCTGTATTTGGTACCCGTCACGATGTCAGTGAGTCATTCCAGGGTTAAGTAAAAAATTATGTCAAATTCTTCAAAGTAGTTAATTATTTTTCCTTCATTTTTTAACCTACGCCGGAGACCTGGACAGCTACTTGCCTGTTGAGAAGTATTAATGTGTGAAGGCTTCACTTTTGTTTTTGTTTTGCTCTCTTGAAATATATCTGGAATGACAGATCCCGTCTTACTCTTTTGTTGGGCAAGATAGGTGAGATATTTCCTTTTAACTACTGGTTTAATCACAACCAACCTTATACGGTAGTTCTTGCCAAAACAGATACTACAAATAATTCAAAAAAATATATCAACAAAACAGGAAGTCATAGGTTCCGCTATGTTAATCGATGAGACTGCTGTAAAATTGGGGGAGATATTAGGATGTCCTGGTTTGGCATCAATTTATTTCATTGGAGAAAACAAAGAGATGCTTATCACAGCGAGAAGTGTTAGAGTATATAAATCAACCACTTACGTCACCAACGGTTATGTCGTGTCCAGTTTTTAGCAATAAAATGCTTTTATCTACAGACAGAACACTGACAAGCGAGTTTGGGTCTGCAGTAATTTCTAATTCAACGTTTTCAGCAGGCAATGCCCTTCTCTTGTTGAATCGTATATCAACCTGTGAACAACCAGAAGCGCAACATCTATTAGTGTAATCACAACAATAAAAATTTTGTACTGAAAATTCGACTTAGCAATATTACTCATTCCTTTTATATGCTTGTCCAAAGTGCTGACATAAGAAAGCAGTAAGCACCATTTTTATTGAATAAACCATAAATAGCTTAAAACTAGAATAATGTTTCCGCCTATTTGTTTTGTCATTGATAATGTCTTTTTCACATGAATTTCTTTGATTTCATAGTAACTACTTTTTCTACAGGTCATTCTATCCAGGATGGTTGAGGTGAAAAGATGGATATTTAATGTCATTACTTCATGATATCTTTGTTCTTATTAAAGGCTAAATTATTTATGTTAATGAGTGATCATGGCGACAATCTGTAGTCTGCTAATTTGGCAAAATTAAAAGTGGAGAACTTTTTTTACAATGTAAAATAGATGAATCATATAGAAGAACACCTGAGATATGTTTGGGGCATTTTTACAATAATTGAGTGATTTTCTCTTACCCTGAAGTTTTCTTAATTTTTCATAACGAAATGCTTAAAAAAGTAGAAAAATATAAATGTTGGTAGAGTCATGCAAATCTAAAATCTAAATCTAAAAATATAAATATGTTGTGCGATGGCCATAAATTAACTATGGAACAAAATAAAATGGCATAGTTGGCCATGATTAAAAGGTGAAAAACACAAAATGTACAAATTAAAAGACACATTAATGATTTACCTTACTTTGAAATGTGTTACCTTATTTTGAAATACATCTTCAATAGCAAAAGTTACAGAAGCTGCTACAATCTCTCCAGTACTTCTTCGTACATAATAAACTAACAGTGTAGCTTTTGGTGCCATAGCAGAGGAAATTTGAACTCTAAAGTTGCTTTCAATATTTTGCCTAAGGCATCGGTCAAATCTTCCCTTTATTACCAAACTTCCTTTAGACAATATCTGTGAAAATAATTCAATATAAAAAAATACAATATATGAAATAAAAACGGATGACAGGAAACATCTACAATAACCGAAAATTGCAATTTCATGCTACTATCTGCAAAGAAATACCATTGAAAAACACAAATAAAACAATACATGTGTGACAGCGCAATCCAAACAATTAATATCAATTTTTAAGGTACCATATTCATTTACTTTATATATTTCTTGACATCTTAAATTAATTTGCAATAGGGCTTGTAAGTCTCGTACAATTTGGAGCTTCCGGGATCTAAAGTTGTACCCGGAAGTTATATTGTACACGAAGAAATATGACGTTTCAAACCAAAATTTGAACGTCACAATCCTCTGACGTCATGTTTTTGTGGGAAACCTTTTCACATTGTCTGTTTATCGTAAATTCTCGTGAGTCACATCACGAGACTTACAGACACTATTAGAACCATTATGTATTTTTCAGCTAGTTGCAAGTTTTAGATTTGGAGTCTGAATCAAAATTCAAAAATCAAAATTTCAACACTTTGAAAATAATGAAAGGATATGGAGTGAATGTACATGTGACAAAAACGCACACGATACATAGAAAATTCCAGTTTATCAAAGACTAGACTTTTATTCCTGTCTACATCTTGATGTCGCCTGAGGGTGTTCAACTTGTATATTTCAAGAAATCGTCCGGAACTTTCCGTCCTATTGTACCATGGGTGTTTTGATTTAACTGTAGAAAAATACACAAAACTGGCATGGTATTCTAGAAGCTATCTTATGAATAAGGCGTGACCTTAGACTATCTTATGAGATATTTATGTCTTGATATTAAAAAAGGAAAGATAACAGTAAACCTCTACAATGGCCCAAATCAAAATTACATGCCACAATCAACAACAATGAATGAGATGAGCATGAGATATAAGCATGAGACAGTTCACATGAATAAGGGAAAATACTAATACATTATTTTTATTATTAGTATTATTAATTAAATATGAGAATTACTTTAATTTTTTTCTTATTCTAGTAATACTAGAACACTCCGAACTATGTTCCTTTTGGTGTATCTAACTGCAAAAAAAAAAACGGATTGGTGTTTCATAAGCTATCTAAGGAGTAAGACGTAACCGTAGAGCATGTATGATACGTTTTGTCCTAAGTTAGTTTTAATTTTGCATCTTTCGTCTAAAATTTAGAACATCCAATATTTGTCGTTATTTTGGTACAAAATTTGTGTTAATTATTTTTCGTAGAAATGAACACCAATCGATACAAACAAATCGGTAAATATCTATTTTAACAGTTTGGTGCACGGCTTTAAAGTTCAACTTTTTGTTTTGCTAAACTAGAACAATTCACTAAATTCGATTTCATTTCATAACATGTCGTCTTTCAGTTTAAAATTACAATACCTTTCACTTGTCATAAACTTTTGAAATCGTATTATATATAATATACAGATATTACAGGTAGCATAATTGTTTGCCTTAAATAATTGTTTGAGATAATACGGGGGTTTAAAACTGGGCATTATTTTTCCACATCTGACAAAAAGGAAGTCATCATGGGAAAGTTGGCGAAAAGCTTTAAGATGTCTGACAATAGTTAATTTTGATCAGTATATGCCACTTTTAATGGGTAACTATGTAGAATACTTAACCTTTCCAACAAACTCCTGTTCTATTAAGGGGATATAATTTTTATAGAAATAATAGGAAAAAGTAGAGGCTAAGAGACTGAGCTTGTATGCTTCTATGGTATGCATGACCAAAAAAAAATGTTTTTTACCAACTGGGTCTAATGTTAAGCTATGTTCTCCTTGGCACCCGTGTTTTTGTCAATGAGTAAACTTTGTAAAGGACCTTCTACACATCATTCCAATACACTTAAGTTAAATTTGCTAGAATAGTTTCAGAGAAGATGATGAAAAGAATAATTTTTCCATAGGCTCGAATGTTAAACAATGTTCCACATTGGCTGTCATGTTTTTAGTCAAAAAGAAATGAAACCATTAATTTTTGTAAAGCACCTTCCGTACATCATTCCTAGTTGAATTTGCTTCAGTGGTTTCATATGAGAAGATAAAAATGTGGTTTTTTCCATAGGGCTATTGTTAATCCCAAGTTTCGCACTGGCGGCCATGCTTTTTGTCAGATCAGAACAAAATGAGCAATCTTGAAAAAGACTATTAGTACATCATTTCTGTAAATTTTTTGTTGACTTTTTTTGTCTCAGTGGTTTCAGAGAAGGAGATGAAAATGTAGTTTTCCCATAGGGTCCAATGTTCGTGCTGGCGGCCATGTTTTATATCGGATCAGAAGGAAATGAGAAATCTTTCTTAATGACCTTCAGTACATCATTCCTGTAAAGTTTGGTTTAATTATCTTCAGTGGTTTCAGTGGAAGATGAAAATGTGATTTTCCCTTAGATTCCAATGTTAAACCTAAGTTCCGCGCTGGTGGCCATGTTTTTTATCGAATCAGAACAAAATGAGCAATCTCTGTTAAAGACCTTAAGTATATCATTCCTGTAAAGTTTGGTTGAATTTGCTTTTGTGGTTTCAGATAAGAAGACGAAAATGTAAATAATTTTTACCATAGGGCCATTGTTAATCCAAAGTTTTGCGCTGGATGCCATGTTAATTTATCGGGTCGGAACAAAATGAGCAATCTCAATTAAAGACCTTCAGTACATCGTTCCTGTAAAGTTGGGTTGAATTTGTATTAGTGGTTTCAGAGGAGAAGATGAAAATATAACTTTCTCATAGGGTCGAATTTTAAACTATGTTCCGTGCTGGCAGCCATTTTTTTTATCGGATTCGAACGAAATGAGCAATCTTTGTTGAGGACCTTTAGTACTTCACTCCTGTAAAGTTTGGTTGAATTTGTTTCAATGGTTTCAAAGGAGAAGATGAAAATATGATTTCGGTGCTGACCCGAAAGCCCATGCTATTTGGAAACTTACAATATCTAAATTTTTGTAAATTTTGTTGAAAACTCAGGAGTATCTCCCTCACGCAAAGCTCTGTCCTTGGCTGATTTTGGCTTTACAGTTAGGTCATATTGGTTATTTGTTCTCTATCAGTTTTACATATCTTTGATTAATGGTCTTGCAAACGTTTAGATTTTATCTGCACTGAAGAGACATAAGTTGTCGAAATGCGCATATGCAGAAATTAAATTCACAGTAACTTCGGGGTATTTAGTTATTCGCATAAGTCCAATATTAAACTATGTTCTATGCTGGCAGCCATGTTTTTTATGGGATCCAAACAAAATGAGCTACCTTTGTTAAGGACCTTTAGTACATCATTCCTGTAAAGTTTGGTTGAATTTTCCTCAGTGGTTTCAGAGGAGAAGACGAAAATGAGATTTTCCCATAGGGTCTAATGTTAAACTATGTTCTGCGCTGGGGGTTATGTTTTTCATCGGATCGGATCAAAATGAGCAATCTTTGTTAAGGACCTAAAGTATATCATTCCTATAAAGTTTGGTGGAATTCGCATCAGTGGTTTGAGAGGAGAAGATGAAAATCTGATTTCCTTAGGTCCAATGTTAAACTATGTTCCATGCTGGCAGCTATGTTTTTTTCGGATCCAAAGAAAATGAGCAACCTTTGTTAAGGACCTTAAGTACATCATTCCTGTAAAGTTTGGTTGAATTTGCTTCAGCAGTTTGAGAGGAGAAGATGAAAATGTGATTTTCCCATAGGGTCCAATGTTAAAACTAAGTTCCGCACTGGCAGTCATGTTTTTTTTTTCGGGATCGGAAGGAAATGAGCAATCTTTGTTAAGGACCTTCCGTACATCATTCCTGTAAAGTTTGGTTGAATTTGCTTCAATGGTTTCAGAAGAGAAGATGAAAATGTATTTTTCCATAGGGTCCAATGTTGAACTATGTACTGTGCTGGTGGCCACGTTTTTCATCGGATCGGAACAAAATCAGCAATCTTTGTTAAGGACTTTTAGTACATCATTCCTGTAAAGTTTTGTTGAATTTGCTTCAATGGTTTGAGAGGAGAAGATGAAAATATGATTTTTTCCCATAGTGTCCAATGTTAAACCTAAGATCCCTACTGGCGGCCATGTTTTTTTCAGGATCAGAAGGAAATGAGCAATCTTTGTAAGGGACCTTAAGTACACCATTTTTGTGAAGTTGAGCACACGCAGTAACTTCGGTATTTTATTATTTGTTTCCTGTTAAGTTGAGTTAAATTTGCTTAAGTGGTTTCAGAGGAGAAGATGAAAATGTGATTTTCCCGTAGGGTTCAATGTTTAACTATGTTCCTTGCTAGCGGCCATGATTTTTATTGGATCGGAACAAAATGAGCAATCTTTGTTACAGACTTTCAGTACATCATTCCTATAAAGTTTGGTTGAATTTGCTTTCGTGGTTTCAGATGGGGAGATAAAAATGTAATTTTTTCCCATAGGGAACTGGCTAATCCAAAGTTCTGCGCTGGCGGCCATGGTTATTTATCGGATCGGAACAAAATGAGCAATCTTTGTTAAGAACCTTCAGTACATCAATCTTGTAAAGTTGGGTTGAATTTGTATCAGTGGTTTCAGAGGAGAAGATGAAAATATGATTTTCTCATACGTCGAATGTTGAACTATGTTCCGTGCTGGCAGCAATGTTTTTTTATTTATAGGATTCGAACAAAATGAGCAATCGTTGTTAAGGACCTTAAGTACTTCATTCCTGCAAACTTTTGTTGAATTTGTTTCAGTGGTTTAAAATGAGAAGATGAAATAGGAAAAAGAAGGGAAACGGGGAATGTGTCAAAGCGACAATGACCCAAAGGGAAGTAATAACAACTCAAAGCTACCATAAGATCTTCAATGAACGATGAGGAAACCCCACACCTAACGGCAGGTCGGAGTTGGCCCCTCAATAAAGAGCAATCAAGTTCAGCGAAATAAACATCATCCTAGACTCCCATAGACATAAAGTGAACTAACTAGAAAACAGAAAAGACACACGAAGGCCTAATAAATTAATAAATTTCCTGACTTAGGACAGGCGCAAACCTGCTGCGGCGGGGTTCAACTAGTTTTATTGGGCCGAAACCTTCCCCCTATAGCCGATGTGATAAATCAAAAAACAATCGTAACAACAGTAAAATTCAGTTGGCAACAGGACTGAGTCAATTGTGAAAAATGAAACTGAAAGAACTAAATATAATGACATAAACAGGAAATCACAAGAGATTACTAGCAATTAACTGACATGCTCCAGACACATTACCACCTGACAAATTAAGTTATGTACCCTCAGTATACAACTTCCACCAAGTTCCCTTCTTGTGAGGAGTTTAGCATTATGATTTCATGTATATACCGGAATACCGTGTTCATGCAATACTGAATTTAGAAATTTAGAATGTGCTTAGTTCAAATGCAAAGACCCTATCAAACAATCAATGTTAATACCAAAGAAGGAAAATCTGATTTCCCATAGGTCTAATGTTAAACTGTTAAATGGAAATGAGCAATCTTTGTTAAGGACCTTCAGTACAGGTGAGCTAAAAAACAGTTGTTTGCCATTCACTGAAAATTAAGTTCGCTGACCCCTAATTTTTATTTTATTATGTGTGTGCTCTAATAACAAAATGTAAATCATGGAAATGTCAGATAATTCTATCCGACAGTTATTTGACCCCAGTACTACCTTAATGAAACAATTGATATCACACAGGGTTCGATATTTCGGATGTTTTATCATAAGATACGTCTGATACCTCAAGAGACAATATTAGAGTGTCGAAAGGTGAGGGAAATTTCCTTATACTGGTTTTATATATATCTTTCTTTTAGGACGATCTGGGGATCCTTCAAAAACCCAACCATTTGTCTTCCAAGAATAAATAAACCATGAGAGGATATATGGACTAAATGGATATGAGACAAATTCTGTACAAACACATGGGTAAACCAGGAAATCGAACAACGCTTTTATTGTCGTTCTTAATCTTGAATGTACCATGAGAGATTCAGCTTGAAGATTTGCTCATACCTCATAGTAAGTTTAAGACTTCCCTAGCACCGGTAATAGCGGAATTAATAGCGAAATAACGAGCACTACTACATCCATGGTGTTTGAATCATGCAGGATCGTCAACAAACATATTATTAAATGGAAAAGTGTTCTTTCAACTTCTGTCCGACAAAAGGACTTAAAGAGGAAAATTATAACTTATAAACAACTATACGACAGGGCACTTATAGAATCAATTGCAAGAAAACTTAGCATCATAAAATAACGAGATGTGGCACTATAAAAATGGTAAAAATTATTAACATTTCGAAATTACAAAAATAAAAATAAAATTCCAACAATTTAAAAATATGATATTGTATCCATATGTGAGTTGTTTCCAGGGTATATGGATTAAATGGATATGAGACAAATTCTGTACTAACACATATTAAAACCAGGAAATTGAACAACTTTTTTCTTGTTGCTCTTAATCTTAAATTAACGATGAGAACTTCAACAAGAAGATTTGCTCATACCCCATAGTAAGTTTAAGACTTCCCTAGCACCGGTAAGAGCGGAATTAATATCGAAATAACGAGCAGTACTACATCCATGGTGTTTGAATCATGCAGGATCGTCAACAAACATACTATTAAGGGAAAAGTGTTCTTTCAACTTCTGTTGTCCGACAAAAGGACTAACAGAGGAAATTCATAACTTATAAACAACTTTAAGACAGGGCACTTGTCGAATCAATTGCAAGAAAACTTAGCATCATAAAATAATGAGATGTAGAACTATAAACAGGTGGTAAAAATTATTAACATTTTGAAATTACAAAACAATAAAATTCCAACTTTTTAAAAATACCATATTGTATCCATATGTGAAGTTCCTTCAAGAACAGGTACACTTTAACTGAAATGTGTATAGAGCACGCATCTTTTTTTTTAACAAAATGACTATTAACATAATCATTGCCTAGTAAACTGTTGGCATGTGTCATTAAACATTTCGACTGATTGTTTTGTAATTCAACCTGACAAAAAAGAATGCAGGAGACTAATTATGATGGAACCATTCAAATCAGCAAAATATTCATATTTTAGTTGTTACTTTCTTGTCCGTATTTTTAAGTACATATGTTACTGAAATGCCCTATACATTTTTATACAGTGCACCCTCATTATATCGCCACATTTGAGACCAGGGAAAATTTTCACAATAAGTCAGGGTGGCAATATATCGAGGGAATAAATTACATAGAAACAATGTATCGTTTTGAAAAATGGACTTTTTTGATAATGGGTGGCAATAGGCGAGGAACCGCCTTTCAAGAGGGGCGGTATAACGAGGGAGCACTATACTTTAATAAGAGAGCAAAGACGAATAAAAGATATAACATTTTTCAGCATCAGACGTCCCGTAAATATATTTTTGTTAGATCAAAAACCTTATTCAAACAAAAGTAAATGATCATACAAAATGATGGTATCAGGGAAAATTCCTTCTTACTTGATAAAAACAAATACGGACGTCTTCTGTTCCTTTAAGAATAAGTTGCAATGGTTTTCCTGGCTGAAAAATGCGAATAAAAATCATGTATAAAACCACTATTAAGCAGAGATTAAACAAACTACAGAATCAAAAAAAATATAGATCTGAATTTTTTTTTCGAAATTGTCAAAATATATAATTTGGCCAAAAAATATGACTTCAAATTGAAGTATTTGTGGCCAAAGATGTCCAAATATACACGGCAAAAAATGATATCCTATAGCATATATGTTCATATACCAGCATTTATAGACCCAATTGAAACTAACATATAACATCAAGTCAACTGTTCAGGTAATGAAATAGAAGTAGAGATCTGGGACAAAAAAAAATAGTTGTATATTTTTCTATAAACAAACTATTTCTAGTGAGATATTTTTTATTTTTGAAATATTTTTATATACAATAATATAAGAAAACTGCGGGTGTTATGGCAGATTTCCACACTGAGACAAAAAAATCAAAGGAGGAAAAATATCTTACGAGGAAAAAAATCACACATGACAAACTCGAAGGTGATATTTTTTTCAGAGTGTAATATTTTTTTCTGAGTGCGGTCATCTGCCATAACACCCTCAACTAAGGGTAGTTTGTTATTTATTATACTAAATGTCTTCAACATTTTGAGATCCAGGTCTGAATACCATTACAAAAATAAAATACATTTGTAGGTAATGGTTCTTTTGTGAGTCTATTGTTGTCTCTTTGTCATTATTCTCCAATTAGTTTTTTTCCATTAACAGTGATTAGTATGCGTCATAAAATAAACAATACTTGTATACCACTTTTTTTCTTTTATGAGGAATTCAATTACATAATTCGTTATCCCGTTTACTATACGCGAGTGGAATAAATTAGAACCATCTATTCGAAACGCGGATTCTGTTTCAAAGTTTTAACATGAATAAAAGAAACAGAACGATATTAGTTTAGTTCCAAAATATTATGAAAAGGGCCATGCAAATCAAATATCATATTAACACAGATTCGATATAATAAAAAAAATTATGCTTCATTTCTTAACTACGACTTATATTAGTCAACATAATTTTGAACCAATCATGTAGATGTGGAGCTAATCGTTAGGACTCATACCATTATTTTTAGGGTGCCCAATATATACTCAAATACCTAAATGCATTAATTCAATATCCTCTTGGGTTACCAAATAATATCGTTATAAATCTTCAGCTTTTAACTTGTTTTAATCGATGCCTTTCAAACGAAAAAATGGAGAAAAATATGGATATATAAAAAAGACGTCGGAAAAATTTATAATTGTTTGGATATTTATATGTTGACCAACTGAACACCACACACATACAAATAACTTATATTATACATTATCATTTCAAAAATATTTTAAAAGTGTTTGTATATTATTATTTTTTTGCATGCTCGATAAATCAAAATGTTGTTGTATACATTGTTTCAGAGAAGACTTCATAAGTAGCTTAACTTTTCGCTGATCCTTTTTGCATTGTTTTTGAGAAAAATAAATATATCATAAATGAATTAAAAACAGTAAACAAATTAATTCAATTTCATTCAATTCTCAGCGCCAAGGGATGTCGAGGGTATCATGGTGAAATAACACATGTCTCTTATCCAAGCAAATTACTAGATTTTCGCATGAAGTATCATAATATAAGAGTTTCGTCAGATTTCTGTTTTGTGACTTATACCCTTGCTTTCCATTTTATACCCCTCATTTAGACATTATATAATGTAAATACAAAACACAAAACATGAAAACAATTGTTAAGTACCTCTGCCTTTGCACCATCCGGTATTGTTACTTGTATGAAGTTGTTACTTGCAGATCCAGCCCTTTGTAGAAACAAACTTGCCGAAGTTTTCCTGTATGTTGCCTGCAAATATAGTGAATGTAAATTAATCAAATCATTTTAGATCTGCAACTTTAGTTCACATACCTAGGATTTTCACTACACAACTCTGCACAATAAATCATATTGCAACATCCCCAAACCTTATTACGACGAAGGCTATATGAATACCAGTGATACTATGAACTTTCAAATATTTCTATGTCCTAGTTTTTTTTGCAGATAAACAAATATAATCTGTTGCCACTTTTTCTTCGAAAATGTAAATTTGTGTGACGAACATACAAGGTTAAAAAATGCCGTACATATACAGACCTTATATGCAATTTTGCTGTGTACCATATTTTATTTATTATAAAGATAGTAAAACATTAATAAACATGAAGTTACATAGGTTGTCATGCCAAGTATAAGTAAGTGAGAACCGAACCGTCAATCTAAAACGAATGAACCAAGGACAATGGCAACATCTGAAAAACAAAGAAACAGAGACATAATATGAGTTCGCTGCAGATAAGAAAAATGAAGACGAACAAACATACAAAGATGAACAATACGGACCCAATAAAAACCATTGGTGAGATCAGGTGAACCGATAATGTAGACATCTCCTGCTTTTTATAACTCCTTTTAAACAAACTACGTCAACAAGTCTTGTCAAATATGAAACAAATACGATACAGCCAAAGAAATGCTCACAACGCCAAACTCGTTACAAGAAAGCAGTCTATCAAATTTCAAATGAATCCTTTGAGGCAGAGGAATAATTTTGTGAAAAAAATATCAGACGGAATGACAAAGGGACGTACAAGTGATTTCAAATATACACAATGCTCGTAGAGTGGTGGTTTAATATTTACAAATTTGTTAAACGAGTACAAATTCCTGTTTAATTTGATCACCACAATCGACAATTATTTTGTAAAACATGGTTAAAACGTACACAAGTTAGATGACATTCAACTTGCACACAAGTTAGTTGACATTCGGGTCGTTTTAACCTGGATATGGGATGTTGTCTCCTTGACATTTACCCCATTTTCTTTCTATTTCATATTCAACAATCACACAAGTTAGTTGACATTCAACTCGCACACAGAAGAGTTTGTTGATTTTACATGACCTTAGAGAACTTTTTGAACATTTTGTTGTATACAATCTTCAATTATAAGAGAGGTGAATGTACAAAAATGCTTACTAATAATATTTCTAAAGAGTAACATTCACATCAGACCTAAAAAAATATTTGAAAAACGCATGATACCAGGAAATTAGTGGCTTATTTGCCAGAGCTTGATGTCGGGAAGTATATGCTCTCATGTAAGAAAACAAATTAACAGGCGGTTTGGAACCACAGGTTTTTATCTAAATACAAAATTCCAGAAGCAAATTGGAGTTTTGTCTGTGGAATTTAATGCTCAGAATCCGATTAGTTTCTAAACATACACCCTATCTATCTCCATCAAATGATGTATTTTCTCATGAAAAACGTCCCTTTTCCTAAGGAAACCTGGGATATAACTACAAAACCTTGGTTAACTGATCTAAGCTAAGTTTCCTGTATCAAATGATACTTTTCGGTAGTTTTGTTCAAAAACAAAGATGGATACGTGCAAACATGCATAACATTGCCACACATTTTGTCATATGAAAAAGAAAGGAAATGGGGTAAATGTCAAGGAGACAACATCCCATCTCCAGGTTAAAACTATCCAAAACAAAGCATCTAGGGGTCACCGTACGGTCTTCAACACAGTGAGGAACCTTACACCATATAGCAAGCCATAAATGGCACCAAATAGTAAAAAAGTGAATAAATCAATGGAAACAAACCACATCCAATAACCCGAATATCAAGAAACTGAATTTTTATAAGAAGACAAGGACAAGCCAATGACCAACATATTCCTGACTTAGGACAGGCGTAAAAATTGCGGTTGAGTTAAACTCGTTTTGTTGGATCCAAACCCTCCCCCTGTGTGTGGGGATTGGCTAAAGAATAAATACACAAAAAATACACATGTATGGTGTGGCATATTTGTGCCAGCACCATTAAATACTTCATGTAATTTATGTTTAGTTCAGTAAATAGTACATGTAGAGTCGAACTTTAATGGCTCAAACTCCAAGGGACATCAATGGTGTTCGAGTTATTACAGTGCAAACAATCGAAGTTCGGCTGTTATTGTCATCGATACGTCTTCACAGGTAAATATGACTAGGACAGTGGACAAGATGTACATAATAAACCGACCTTCTTTTATTACTGTCGTATTATGCATATGCCTGCATTTAATTATTGTGGATTTCATCCATAATAATATTTTAAAATACTAAATATACTTATATGGCGTTCTCTTTTAACAACCCATGTTTTAAATCTATTAGAACATGTGCGTATTGTACAATATCAAATTATCTGTAATGTACACTTGCATATTCCATTTACTATATATTTGTGCAAGATATTCTTTTTTCAACAAATGAATCACTTTTTTGCCGCATCAAACAAATACAAATAACAATAAGTCTCCACACACTTCGTTTGGGAGACTTATTAACTTACAACTGACTTGAAGAAGTCGTCCTCGCCGTTACCTAGCAACGGCTGTTCTACTGACTTCTTGTTAAGTGTAATGCTACAAACTCGTCATATACTTCAACGTTAATTTTTTATAAAAGAAAGTTCAAATGAAGTGACCCTTGTCTCAACTTTAAGTGGAATCTTTATACACTCTCTCATGAAAAAATCAACAATTTTTCACAAAATCCGAAAGAACTGGTTCTCAGCTGTAGGCATTATATTCGTGGTATTCAGCACTAGGGCTAGAATAATCATGAATATAATGCCTCTTCATGTTAAAACCGTTAATACTACAAACAGGATAGCTTGCATGAATTATTTGTTGATTAAATAGATGTAAAGATAAAAACTAAAGTCACCTGAATTCTAGCTGTGACTGCCTCCTTTGGAAATGATGCCTTCAGCACCAGGACACCGCTTCTAGGGATAGTTTCCTCTCTGCTGTATAACAGCCTTTGTTCTGTTGGTGGGAGAGGTGGACATCTTGGTTCAAACCGCCTTTCTTCTTGAAACTGATTTTCTAATGTTGGTTTCGGAGAAACCGTTTTACGTACGTTGTAATAGACTGTGATATTGACCTTTCCTGTAGGTGGTTTGAGTGGGGTGTCGTCCTGGTTTGTCACGCGTAGCTGGTGAAGCGTAAATTAAAACACATGATTAATTAGATATATCATACTGTATGCAAATTTCATATATCAAATATTTATTCCATTGTATAACCAGTATTTGCATATTTGTTTACTATTTCAGCACTAGCATCGTGTGATAATACTACTAACGAGTTTTAATGCATGGAATTGGCATTTTCAGTAAAAAAAACATATAAGGTACCTCTAAAGACAACAAACTGTCACCTTGTATTTTACGCACATTTTGTTGTGAAATGACATACTAGTATTTAAAAGGCTATCAAAGACTCTCATCTTGTTTTATGTCTTAATAATTTATAATTTAAAATAAAATTGTCAGATTTATTAACATTTCATACAGGGGTAATTTTTAACAAATAAGCATTTTTACTGGGTTTAAGCGAGAACCCATTACAACCCATACAGCATATTAAAGATATATAGTTGCCATGTTGCGAATTGTGCTAGATTCAGTATCTTTGAGGCACTATTTTGTCGGTTTTCAATTTTATTTGCCGTTAGACCTACATAAATTACATCAACATACAGACGACTGGTGCTAAGTAATAACATAGTTCGTGAGCTGAAAAAAGGGACTTCGTAACAAACTCTATGAAAAATAACTGCAAAGATCGTTTACAATTAAGGTAGATCGGTTGTCTACCACCATTTTGATTTTTTTATTTATATTGTTGTGATAATATCTGCTTTTCAAATATGCAAATATTTTTATTTGTAATCTATCAATATATATTATATTAGTGACACAAAAAGCAAAAGATTTACATTGACTTGATTTACATGTATTTATTTAATTAGATGAGGTATGGTAATTTGCTAATTAAATATTTTGGAATATCATATTTGAAAAAGGGAGATAATTCCATAAAAATATTTTATGTAGATATCACTATGAAAATTCATATTTTACAAATTATGTGGAAAAGAAAGTCGGTGACCCCCATTTTTCTTTCTATTTTTGAAAGTATGTTTAAAGGGCTAACATATGAGCAAATTAGAAAGAAATCTATGGAATAGTTTTAAAGAAATACAACAAAGTACCGGTTAATTTTCCCTATATATTCATTAGAAATATTTGATTATTTTGATATCGGTTATTTTAAAAACAAGCACGGTGACCCATTTTTTTATTTTTTTATTTCAATGCTTACATAATAAGGAAAGTTTCCTGAGAAAAAAGAAAATCTATGGAAAAAAAATTGGGGTACCCATCTACCTTAAGCTTGAATATTTGTCAATTTCCATTTCCAACTGAATAAATAATGATTACACAGTGAATGAAAGGACATGTTATACTTCATTTTGAATTGAAACCTCAACTTTCCGACTGCAAAACTCTGATAAATTCATAAATATACTATATTTTAACTTTTCTTTTTGCATTTTATTACGTTTTTCACCTAACGGTCATAACAAAATTGAATAAGAATTTTGCGTTGGTGTATTCAAGTTTCTAAAAAGGTTTAATTTTTTTTTTCACAAGTGGATTGTAGAAAAGAACAAAATACAGTTTTTTGTTCTATTAATTTTATACATGAAATTCGTCGAGATAAATTTTTCTTGTTATTATTGAAGCAGACATCCATCCTCTGCAGCAACAAGTTCATTGACTTCTGTACAAAATGCTTTCAAAAATTCGAAAAAAAACTATAATCACCCCAAATAAGACGTTTTTTGGCAATGAGTAGTGCCCTGGAACTTAAAGTTATTCCTTTGATTAATTAGATTAATTCCCACATTGATTCTATGAATTTATACTAAATGTCATGAGTTAAAGCTTTCTAACCTATGATGTTACAAATGAATTATGTGGTGTTTGAGATTCATGTTATAATCGAAAATTTTTCATGTAAAATACATAGAAATGTCAGTGAGAAGTTAAATATTTAAAACATTTACATACATTTAAAAGGTTTTCAAGCTGCCGAAAAATTAATGAAAAATTTGATTTTGCTTTCACAAATATTTGTTTTTCATTTCACTTTTTTTCAGGGTTAATAAAATAGAAGATAGAAAATAATGAAGGGTATGGAGTGAATGTACATGTTACAAAAACGCACACGATACATAGAGAACTCCAGTTTATCAAGGACAGGGCTTTTATTCCTATCTACATCTTGATGTCGCCTGAGGGTTTTCAGCCAGAGGTGAACAATAATTACCCCTCAAGCGAGATCAAGAAGGCTCCTAGCGTGAAATAGTGATAAACTTATTTTATTTTCAATGATAATAGCAGGTATAGTGACGATATCCTTACTATTGACAATCCCCAGTTTTTGGCTTATGCTGACACCATTTACCCACAACAACTGAAACTAAATAAGGCAAACAATGATTCTAAATACTTCCCTTTTCTGGATCTAAGTATCACCATTGACTCTGGTAAAATAAAAACTTAAGTTTATGATAAAAGGGATGATTTTGATTTTACAATTACTAATTTCCCCTTTCTTGACGGCGACGTTCCCCTAGCTCCATCCTACGGGGTGTATATATCCCAACTTGTACGATTCGCTCGCATGTGTTCCACCCTTGATGATTTTAATGAGCGTAACCTTACTCTCACATCCAAACTTTTACAACAAGGTTACAGATTTCATAAATTATTAAATACTTTTAAGAAGTTTTACAGAAGATATGAACATTTGATATCTAGATATGACGTGACTCGGAAACAGCTAATAACAAAGGGCATTTCTCATCCTCGATTTTATGGAAATGTTGTTAAAAAAATGTCAAAAACTGATTAATAATCCAGGAAAACTGGGACGTAACTTACATTCTTTACGTAATAGTGGATATCGACGAGATATTCTGAACAAATCCGTTAAATTGGCTTTGGATTCCAGTGACCTGAAGACTTTGCATATATACTGGCCTCTCACTGATACTGCCGATGTCTGCTGAAATACATGAAGACTCTTTACCAAACCCTTCGGGAAGTTTTGAGTTTGATTTTTCTTCCGTAGTGCGACAGTGTTTTACCAGCAGACTAGATTCCTTGAGCTAGCCGGCAGTTTAGCGGCGAGCACTCTTTGACCCTTCTTTCAAAATTACGTGTTGTTTTATGCTTTTTCTGTTCCAAGATAGTGGTCATTGAGTTAGTAGTCTACCTGTATTGGGTTTTATTCGCGTGTTTATGATACTATAGGGAAACGGGATAGAGAAAGGGGAGGTTTGGGTACCCATAAACCGGTTTAACCCTACCACTGGCTTTTGCTGGTGCCGGTACCAAGTCCGGCTATCCCGAATTCCTATCGTTATTTATGTTTGTCTCTTGTTTTCATTATTGTTTTTCTGGTGCAGTTTGCTTGTAAATTGTGGCATGTGATTGTAGTTCCTGGCCATTGTAGGTGTTTGCTGTTTTCCTGTTTTTGTTACTCTTCCGGAGCACCTAATGTCACTCCCGGTTTTCATGGGAGTTCACACTATGAGTGCCTTAGTTCTTAATATTATCTTTAGTTCCGTGCATTGTAGCTGTCTCACGTCCTTGTTTTGTCTTTGTTTTTATCTGTTACCGTTTTTGCCATGTCTTTTTTTGTAGTCATCGCTTCCCTTGTTCCTTCGGTATTCTACTGCCGTTATGTCAAAGCCATAATATTATCAAATAACTAAATACCGAAGTCACTGTGAATCCAACCCCCGCATACGCGCACCTCGACAACCCACGTCTCTCCAGTGCAGACAAAAGCCAAACGTTTGGAAGACCATAAAATCAAAGATATTCAAAAACTGACAGAGAGCAAATAACCAATATGATCTAAATATAAGGCCAAAACCAGCTAAGGACAGAGCTTTGCATGAGGGAGATACTCCTTAGTTTTCAACAAAATTTATAAAAACATTGATTTTTTTCACACAGGTCAAATGTTTTTGTCGTTCGATGTATAAACCTTGTCTCATACAGGTAAAATGTTTTTGTCGCTCGGTGCACAAATCACACACAATAAAGAGAAACTTCCAAGAAGAAGCCGAAACTTAAACAAAACCGTCTTCAATAAAACTGGAAATTGGAATTGAATATTTATCAATAAAATCTGGATATCGTCCGATAAATTTCTTGAGAAAAACTATTAATCTGATTTATCGAAGCCCTGATTTGAAGCTTACGAATTAAACATCTGTGTCGTTGCATAAAAGTACATGCTCTAGCGGAACGGATTAATTGAGAAATATATACTCCATACGCTGGGAAAGACAGAATATTACTGCCGAGGTGTGGAAAGTTTAAAATATCAAAATTGAAATCGTCTCTTTTGTCACAAACTTGATTGACAATATTATTAATTGGTAATACAGTTGTATAGGCCAACAGTTTTTATTTCAGTGTACATGTACCTTATGCATACATGTATAAATGACAAAATACCGAAGTTATTAGTAATCAATTTTCTGCATATGCGCATTTCGACAACTTATGTCTCATTAGTGCAGATCAAACCAAAACATTTGGAAGTCAAATAACCGAAAAACGTGCATGTGAGGTCAATGTTTGGGATGTGCACTACTTGTGACATTTAACTGTGGTGGTACAATACACAAATAAATCAATGTATTCAATGCATACCAAAAGAAAAAATAAATATTTGTAATTTGATACTGCGGAAAATAATGTACTTGTAAAATAAATCAAAAGGTAAACTCATAATACTTAAAGTACATCACTGAAAGATTTGAAGTGCTTTTAAATGTGTTAAATCATTCTAAGGTAACAACACCTCATGAAATAGAGTAGACCAAAATATGTACAAGTCTTAGTTTGAGATAAAAGGTTAGAAAAACATTCGATCGTTGAAAGATTTTCTTAACTCTACTCTGAGAATTTCTACAGCGATCTTTGTCTCCTTTAAGATTACCAGCTTATAACAATGCTATATGTAAAACTTCCTTTGTGTTATCAAATAAAATCACCGAAAATTATCTATATATACAATATTGTATGTGATAGTGGACTAAATATAAATAATAATAATGCAGGACAACTAAAAGAGAAATTTTAATGCATTTTGTTTTTGTTACGATGAAGTTTATCTGGGTCATATGATTGTCAGTAGTTAACTTCTTCGTCCATATGATTGTCAGTAGTTAACTTCCTCTTTCATCGGTTATGACCCTCTATTTGAATTTTCTTTCTACAATCATTTCTTTAATTTTTTTTCAGCTCACCTGAGTTAAAGGGTCAGTATGAGCTATTGCCATCACTTGGCGTCCGTCGTCCGTTATCTTTTCACATTTTCATCTTCTCCTTTCAAACCAAAGAAGTGAATTCAACTTAACTTTACAGGAATTATTGTGGGAATGATTTTCACCAAGATTGCTCATTTCGTTCCGCTTCGAAAAAAAAACAACAAAAAAAACATGGCCACCAACGCAGAACTTTTACGGAGTAAGTGAGAACCGAACCATTAGTTAAAACGAAAATTATGGAACAACAGCAACAGCGGAAAGAGCAAGAAACAAAGACACCACATGAGTACGGGACAGAAAATAAGAAATGAAGACACATATACAGATGAACAACACGGACACAATAAAAACCATAGATGAGATCAGGTGCATCGCTTGATTAAGCAACCACCGTGTTGAATGTGTCAACTCTGGTAGAGGAAAAACAGACTTAAACTTTAAAGAAAAAGATCTGTTTTCATCTGGGAAACATATATCCCATAGCGGTCCATAATTTCGTCATGTCGACCCTTAAACATCTGTAGTGATGACTTCAATTTATGGGTAACATACCCTTGTCTAAGTATCTTATATTTAAGCAACCGAGCTCTATCAGAGTAGTCACTGTATCGACCACAAGCCCTTGAGTAGCAAAAGAGCTGGGAGATTTAAACTCCATGTGCTGGTGCTACACAGAAATTGGAAGTTGACTATTGGAAAAATGAATCGAAGTCATCTCGTCTGTCATACAGCCTAGTAGTTTAACTCTGTTGTCAATTTGAAAACGAAGGTCAAGGATCAAGGCCGATGTAGAAGTATCTGTGGTGTCCTTAATTTCGAACGGTTTTGAATAGATAAGGTGAAGAAAATCACCAAAGCGAGGGTTGTTTAGTGATAAAATATCATCTTTATAAAGGATGCTGAAATTAAAGGACTGGACCAGTTTTTTATCTTTATTTTGAAGAAGCCATCCGATGAATTCAGCAACATATGACTTAAGAAACAAATCGACCAAAAGAGATGTACAGTTTATGCCAATTGGAATTTCGAAAGTCTGTTGAAAAATAAAAACTCCAAACTAGACAAATATATTGTCGATCAGAAACTCTAATATTTTAATCACTTCATCCTCTGTATATTTATCTGTGATTCTAAATCGTATTTCACAAAGTATACTGGTTTTCAGCCAATAACAATGTACTCACACCTTTCTTTGGCGTTCTTACGGAAGAAACATCTATGAATTAAATTTTACAGCCAAGATTCCAGTTGTTTATTAGGAATGGTAGTATAAAGTCAAGAGTTTTAATGCTATCACAGTGTGGTAATGATCTCAATTTTAAGATATCAAGCAGATCTTTAGAATTTTTAAATTTCCACATTTTATTAACACCACTTCTGGAAAAGCTAGGATCACAATATTTTTTGAAGGCCCTCTTTTACGACTGTCAAGATGGACGTTAGCAGCTTAGATATAGGTTTTGTAGAGCATTTTACAGATCCGGCAATGAACCGTTTTTTTTGTATGGGCATTTGTGTAGTTTTGGTACTCAGTACAAGGGCGGGAGATCAGTGTCTTTATCTTTGGTTGAAATCACAACGGAAAGCAAAACAAATTTACGGTTTTTAATATCTCCTCCTTGTTCATGGCAGTAGCTGTGTAGATTAGATTTCCCTTGTTATTACCAATGCCCAGTCTTCAATGTAATGATTTTTTACATATGAAAATGATGTTATAATGGGCCTTATCTACCGGAAGACCGACATATTTGTCATGCATTGTGCATAAGTATCTCGCATTTTAAAAAACGAATTATGCTTTTGTTCTAATTCACACTCGTAACTTACTAATTGATAAAGAATCAAGGACCTCACAGCCGAAATCCACCCCGATAGAGAATGAAGGTCTTTATCTTGTTCATGTGTTATCCATTTTCTGGCGTAATCCTCCACAGAATTCATGAGGAGTAAAAAATTTGCTCCCAGTTGATGGATCGTGGTTAACGGAATTTCGGTTACTTTGCAAGGCTATGACGGGGAAACGCGTTATCGATAATATTTAAGTCTCCCGTTATGACGTGACCACAGGGACAATATCTGTAAAGTGAATTTAAACATGAACAGTATCACATAAAACCATGAATGAAACATGAATGACGATGACACAATATACTTGAAACGAAAAGATTACCGATAATGAATCATATTCTAATACATGTTGTATTCATTTTTGTTTACAACATCGTTTTGTAAATTTTCACATACATGTACAATTAAGAACTGAATGCATTATTTTGAAGTTTCATTAGAGTATGAAAGTGTTGACCGAAGCACATTTTCAATGAAGCGCACTTCATGTTGAAAATATGCGCCCGGTCAACACTTTCATTTCCCTATGAAACTTCAAAATAATGCATTCCATTCTAATAATTACATTTTAAGTGAAATATGAAAAAAACACACAATTTAATTCTATTTTCACAAATTAAACGTTGTCAAATGTGTTTCATGGAAATTGCAACTTCACATTGATATGCCACGTGATCGGTATTCGGTTGCGGAATTCAAATGAATATGCTCGAGTATGTAATAAAGTTTGCGATTTTAATGAACGGAATCTTTTCATAACTGAAAAACTATTACATCAAGGTTTTCGTTATCATAAACTAGTTAAAACCTTTACTAAATTTTATCATCGATATAAAGACTTAGTTCATAAATACAATGCAACCTGTAAACATCTAATCAAGGCTGGCATTTCACATCCCTTATTTTATGGTAATGTTTTACATAAGAGTAAAAATACTTAAACTCGCCTAACAAACTTGTAAAACCTTTAAATCGTCTTATTCATAACGGTTATAATTACGGTATTGTCGTCAAGTCATTACGTATGGCCTTCTTTGGTATTAACATTGATTTTTTTGATAGGGTCTTTGCATTTTAACTAAACACATTCTAAATCTCTAAAATCAGTATTGCATGGGCATGGGTTATGTATTCCGGTATATACATGAAATCATTATGCTAAACTCCCCACAGGAAGGGATCTTGATGGAAGCTGTATACTGAGGGTACATAATTTAATTTGTCAGTTGGTAATGAGTCTGGAGCTGGCATGTCAGTTAACTGCTAATAGTCTCTTGTGATTTCATGTTTTTGTCCGTATATTTAGTTCTTTCAGTTTCTTTTTTAATAATTGACTCAGTCCTGTTGCCAACTGAATTTTACTGTTGTTACGATTGTTTGTTTGATTTATCACATTGGCTATAGGAGGAAGGTTTGGATCCAATAAAACTAGTTTAACCCCGCCGCAGCAGGTTTGCGCCTGTCTTAAGTCAGGAAATTTATTAAGCCTTTGTGTGTCCTTGTCTGTTTTCTAGTTAGTTCACTTTATGTCTATGGGAGTCTTGGGTGATGTTTATTTCGCTGAACTTGATTACTCTTTATTTAGGGGCAAACTCCGACCTGCCGTTGGGTGTGGGGTTTCCTCACCGCTCATTGAAGATCTTATGGTGGCTTTGAGTTGTTATTACTCCCCTTTGGGTCGTTGTCTCTTTGACACATTCCCCGTTTCCCTTCTTTTTCCTATGAAATGTAATTATTATCTGTAAGGAAATTAAAAAAACAAAGCAGGAAAATTTTAAATTAGAAGAATTTTTTTTATACACAAAATATTAAGAGACAACATCGTTGTAAGCGTTCTTCCCCCAGAAGAGGATAATGTTTGGTCGAACAAAGCCAAAGACTGACATTATTTATCATAAATGAATATTATGACTGTTCTGCTCGATATCAGAATATTTGTCCGCAAACCTAATCCTATGTGTTAAATGGAATATTTTGAACTTTTTACGTGGACTATCGTTCATACCAACATTTGCAAATATAAATCTCGTCATAACCTTAAATATCAAAATTGTTATATGCTTTGCTGTCCTACAACAGATATATAAGCTCCTCGGACTGTCTATGTAAAGATGAATTTTAGATTAGGCTTTCCATATTGTTTTATTGTAATGCTGCTGATGAGAGATTTCTCCTTGAAACACGTGCACAACATAAAGAAATTTACCGTTTTTATGCAACTTGGGTATTTGTTTTGTATTTTGTATTTAGATCTAATGACCTCTATATATCTATACAACCCTATTATCCGTAGGACCAACAGATCGCATACGTCTTTAAGACAAGCAGATGACAACTTATGAGATCCACAACTTTTGTAAAATTTGAGGTAGAAAAACCATCTTTAACTTTGTATCACTTTACGGCGACAAAAAAATACAGTTTAAGTTCTGACCTAAGATATTTTTCAACAAGCATTACACGAAAAAGCGGTACAATTCAACTGTCTATTACATACTTTGTATCAATATCAGGCAATACTTCTGGTGGCTTTTGAGTTTGTCAGTACTGAGATTGAGTTTAATGATTTTATTTGCAGAGGATTGGGTGTTCAGCATGATTTCAGTAATACATTTGATTGATATTATCATCAATTGGAAAGACACTGGTATAAGCCATAATGCATACAGTGCTTGTACAGTAAAACATAACCAATTACACCATGGTACCATACACCATATACACCATGCACCATTACACCATACACCATGAACCATTACACCATATACCATACACCATCACACCATACACCATTACACCATATACCTTACACCATACACCATGCACCATGCACCATACACCATGCACCATACACCATACACCATGCACCATACACTTTACACCTTACACTATACACGATGTCTAATACAATGTATTTGCATTCCAGTTTATATTTTATAGTGACCGGTGCATACAACAAATGAATTTTATCTTTTCGCACTGGGAATAATATTAGTCTCAGCTAGTTTTGCAGAACAAAATTATGATTTTCATTAAAAATTTGTCGAGATCGCATTTTGCAGTCTCAACTCTAGAATACTTTCAACGAAGCTTGTTTTTTAGGGACCGACCATTTAACCTGAAAAGGGGGTTATGGTTTTTTTTCTGGACAGAAATTTTTTTTTGTGCTTTGCGCGAAACAAATTATTTATTTTGCTTACATGTATATTTTTTTTTCAAAATTAACATTTTTTTTTTTTGGCAGAAAGCCTCCTTCAGAATTTTTTTTTCATCATTTTGGCAGCCAAAATATTTTTTCACATAAAATCATCTCCACAATATTTTTATAGAAAAAAACATAGCCCCCAATTCTCTTATCCGGCGTGACATCACAAAGCTGAATTGACCAATCAGTTCAGTCGATTTTAATCTTTCGATTAGCGAGCGTATATTAGGGGTTATCATCGTACAGCGTCCATAACCTTTTTTCGTACTCCAAACACGATCTTATTTCACGTGCAATGTACATTGTACACAAGAATTTCGATATTTCTTCTGTCTAACAGAACCTATTTCTATTTTTATACACCGTACAATGACCCCCTCCCCCGGGCCCCCTCCTTTAGAACCTTTATTAATCATATAAATAGAGAATTTGATAACTAGGTGGCATTAACACCATTACACATACTATCGATGTCATTGTAGCATATTTTCAGTAAATTTGTAAATAATTTGAGCACTAAATGGTATTTACACGATATCGTATGATATCGATATCCCTATTGTTGCATTTTCAGTAAATGTAATAAAGTGAAGAATATGAACACAATACTGGTACTACCAGTATTGTACAATACTGGTAAAAAATTTCATACCAGTATTGTATGCAACAATACTGGAATTACCAGTATTGTATTGTTTACAATACTAGTTGTACCAGTATTGTGTTGCTTACAATACTAGTTGTACCAGTATTGTGTTATGTACAATACTAGTTGTACCAGTATTGTGTTGCAGACAATACTAGTTGTACCAGTATTGTGTTGCTTACAATACTGGAAAAACTAGTATTGTATTTTTTTACAATACTAGTTGTACCAGTATTGTGATGCTTACAATACTGGAAAACTAGTATTGTATTTGTTTACAATACTAGTTGTACCAGTATTGTATTGTGGACAATACTAGTTATTCCAGTATTGTGTTATTTACAATACTAGTTGTACTAGTATTGTAGTTTGAACAATACTGGTAATACCAGTATTGTAAACTTTCACAATACTAGTTCTACGAGTATTGTGTTGTTCAAAATACTGGTATTACCAGTATTCTAAAATTTACAATACTGGTATTATCAGTATTTAATCAATGATGTTAACTTTTTTAGCAAGGGTTTATGAGAGAGGCTTTTTTCTCGTTATTTAGGTATCCAAATAAGTATTTTTTTTCTTGTTATTTGGCATCAAGTGGGATGATTTCATAGTTTTGCATGAATTCGAAATAATCTTATTACAAGAATCCTTTTAATTGCTGTAAGGCCACATCAAATTATTTAATAGATTCCAATCCCCACCGGCCCAATTTTTTCTAAGCTGGATTTTTTTTTTTATTTTCAATTTTATTACGAAATTTACTTTAAATTCCTATCAATTTCAGTGNAAATCATTATTTATACATTCATTCAGGATCATTTTGAATAAAGACTTTAAATTTTAATCTTATCGCGTACTATTAATAAATTCACTGTTTTCATAAAAAGCTATGTAGATACCTAAAACTCGATTATAACGAAGGTTGTAAATTTTAATTATATCAAGTTATCTTTGTAATTAAGAACCCGAAAGCTTTACTTTCGGGAATTGGCGACTGAAGTGTGCCGATTATATCTTTGATTAGCACAGTTCTAGTGGTCAATTGTCCATTAAATTCCTTTCTCGATTTATCAATTGGTTATAAATCAAGCCCGCATAATAAATTATCAAGACCAGTCCTTTCGGTCATTGGAATAGCTGGGTTATATAATTTACAGACAAAACAAACATATTTATATTGCCTTTGCTAATTCTGTATATTTATGGAATTGTTTTGACGGGAACATCTCAGTCTGTTGATGATTTGTATTGAAGGTTTTGACTTTATAGTATCTGAGAGTGGTATTTTGTTATTGTAGAGTCTATCTTGGTGCCGGGTTGTGAAGGTAACATCCGGTAGCCCCTTCTTGGTAGCCCTTCTGTTCCTGGGTTGCGGGCGACGCGACAAGGGTACCCTTAAAAAAGGCGAAATTGGAGAAATCGTGACCACAGGAACTTTCTACGACAGCTAAAAATTTGATGTTTAATAGTTGTTCTATCATTTAAAACAAAAATTAGCCGTGTGTGATTCCGTTAACCCAAACTCGAAAAATAAGCGTCTTTTTGGACATTGGGCACCCTACTACTTTATCCTTTATATGTTTTTCTTTTACTTATATTGCTTTAATTGATTAACTTTTTCTTGTTCTGATGTAGCTTAAATATTGCTCCCTAGACGTAAAACTCTAATTAATCAATCAATCAATCAACTACTCATGTCTTGCATAAGTGTTAAAATATCAAAATTTGTATAAATCAGCCATAAAAAGAATAATGAAAAACACACTATCATTGAGTTTCCACAGGGTATATACTGAAAAGTTTTAGAAATTACTAAAACACTTAAATTAATTCCCTTGTTAATTTTACTTGGTTAGACGTTAATGATTGTATCTTTAAACAAATACATTGTATTATCAATTCTAAGCCTGGCCAAACCAGTTGCAATTAAAAGGGTTTTAAAAAAAATTACATTGATCCATGATACAGCAAGTATCATTCTTCCTCACCAGACAAATCATCAGACAAATTTAAATAAAACTAAAAGCGTGTTTTGATATAAAAATGAATATATCCCCCCATAAATATCTCCCTGGAGATGATTTGTATCTTTATATGATGCAACCGCATTTGATTATTACTAAATGTGGTTGAAATCCAATGAAAGATCTGGGAGAATTAAAATTCAAAATTCTATGACAAAAAGGAGCATAACTCCCACAAAAATGCAATATGCACAAGTAAGCCTGAATGTCAACAATCCTGTGAAGTTTGGTTGAAATCCGATGAATGATGTGGGAGAAATAGCGTCCAAAAACTTAATTAATCAAACCTGTATGTCAAAAAGGGGCATAACTCCCACAAAAATTGGCCGATCAATCTGCCAATACAAAATGCAAAACTTAAGCATGAAGATCAACAATCCTGTGAAATTGGTTGAAATCCGATGAACGATGTGGGAGAATTAGCGTCCATAAAACTTCATTGATCGAAATGCTGTGTCAAAAAGAGGCTTAACTCCCACAAAAAATGGACCATCATTCCGACGAGACAATATGCACAACTGGTATGATGGTCAACAATCCTGTGAAGTTGAAATCACAATGAAAGATGTGGGAGAATTAGCGCCCAAAAACTTAATTTAGCAAAATTCTTAGAAAAAAAATGGGCATAACTGCCACAAAAAATTAGCCCATCAATCCGTTGAGACGATATGCACTACTAGGCTTGATGGTAAACAATCCTTTGAAGTTTGGTTGAAATGTAGGAGAATTGGCGTCCACAAACTTAATTTTGAAAAATTCTTAGTAAAAAAAATGGCATAACTCCAACAAAAATTGGCCAATCAATCCGGCTAGACTTTATGCACAACTAAGCATGATGGTCAACAATCCTGGGAAGTTTGATTAAAATCCGATGAAAGATGTAGGGGAATTGGAGTCCTCAAACTTTGCGACGGACGACGCACGGAAAAGACAAACACAATATGTCTCGCCCTTAAGAGGGGTAGACAATATTAATACAATGCATAATTTATGCTGGATATAGTTATCTCGGTACTAGCTTCAATGAATTCATTGGCATATTACACAACAAGCTTTTCCCCTTGTTTTTTAAATTTTGAAAGTCGGTTATTTCAATGGTGATGTACACCAGGCTAGCGATAACTAGCATACACAACTCTTTCGTTCAAAAGACGGAGACCCCTAGATGCTTTGTTTTGGGCCGTTTTAACTTCGATATAGGATGTTGTCTCCTTGACATTTACCCCATTTCCTTTCTTTTTCATATTCATAGGATTTCGTTTACAGCAAAGACACATTGTGACTGTGTATGATAAAAAATCATCTTTCATTCTACGATTTGAAAGTTGAAATCAGAGAGTCGTTTGACTCTAATATGTGTCTAAGTTTGTGAGTGTTACTCATATCAAAGTGTCCATCAAAATTTGAATCTTGCATTAAGCAAGGACAAATTATGGCTTTGTGTATATTGTTGGGTTTTTAATTTGGCAATTTTTGCGAGTGATCTTTCTTCTTTACTTTAAAAGTCAATGGATTTATTCAATAGCAATACGTTCTAAATCCTTTAACGGTTTGGCATGAATGTTTCGTATGAGATTCTGACCTAGTTTTGTCATTTTGGTACTGATCCGTCAATGTAATAGAATCCTATGCAAATACATTAAAATTTTTGTTTCTGAACTGCTGCCTCCAATGGGAGTACACCTATGGAATGGTCTATAGATTTGTCCCATTGGAATTGTTTCTGATAACCCAGACTGCAACATTACCGCCACAGTTAAACCTAGAATCTTATTGGAAAAGCAGCTGAGGTGGAACAAATTTAGTAGAATGGTCATTTAGATCAATGTTGAATTGTATCTGGTTTCTGGCCGCAACGCGACGGAGGGACATAGAAATGGTCTGCGTCCGTGTATCCGTGTGTCACGTTTTTATGGGCACAACTCCTCAGAACCCGCTGGTCTGAATTCATTTAAATTTTACAGGATTGTTAATCACCATTAGTACTAGATCATGTCTCCATTTTGATTCGTCAAATTTTGTGGGAGTTATTGGACTTTGATTATTTCCACATTGTTATACAATGGCAAATCTTGTGGACGCAACTCTTCAGAAACGGCTTGTCCGAATACATTCTAATTTTACGGGATTGTTAGTCGCCATATGTACTAGATCATATTGCATCGCCATTTTGATTCGTCAAATATTGTAGGGGTTATTGGACTTAAAAAATTAAACAATGTTATACAATGACAGATCTTGTGGACGCAACTCCTCAAAAACCACTTTTCAGATTTCCTTCAAATTTTCCAGGATTATCAGCCGCGACAGAGGCACATAGTAATGGTCTGCGTCCGTGCATCCGTTTGTCGCATTTTTTGTGGGCGCAACTCCTCTTACACCACTAGACAGATTTTGCTGAAATTTTGTGTGATTGTTTGTCACCAGCTGTAGCCATGCCGCCATTTTGATTTGACAAATTTAACAGAAGTTATGGGACTTTATCGACTTACTGCATGCTACAGCTTATGAACACTTTGCGGGCGCAACTCCTCGAAAATCACTGAACGGATTATGCTGAAATTTTGTTTGAAAATTTCCCAACATATGTGCTTGATCATATTATGCCGCCATTTTGAGTTGACAAATTTTACAGGAGTTATGGGACTTTATCGACTTGATGCATACTACAACATGGAAGACTTTGTGGACACAACTCCTCAAAATCCAATTTAGGCATTTTGCTGATAGTTTGCTTGGCTGTTTGCCACCGAATGCAGTTGATCATATCCTGCCACCATTTTGATCCGCAAAATTTCGGTAGAAAATTTTTGTAGAAGCTGTTTTGTTCATGGACAGAACCACGCTGGTTGGGTTTCGAACAATACAGCCGTTTGCTTGCTTTGGTGTTGTCCCTTTAATGACAACTTATGGCAAGGCTTGTGATTATTCAGTGAGCGTTAGGATTGCCTTTTGCAGGATCCAGTGTTGAAACCAGTGGTCACAACTAAAGGAACCTCGNATCGTTATTTATGTTTGTCTCTTGTTTTCATTATTGTTTTTCTGGTGCAGTTTGCTTGTAGATTGTGGCATGTGATTGTAGTTCCTGGCCATTGTAGGTGTTTGCTGTTTTCCTGTTTTTGTAATTAAGCGGTATTCTTGACAAAAATTATATCAAGAGCATGAAATACTTTACTCAATATTGAGTAGAAACACTAAAATAAGATAAATTTCCTTACAATATATGTATAGTCCAGTCCTGGTTTGAATACTCTTGGCTGACTGTCTGAAAATTGCATTTTCTCTTGATATGTATAAATTCTAGCATTTCCTGTTACGTTGGCTTTATTTCCAGTTATTGTTTCTGTTACTTCTGCAAAAATGGGTATGTAGTTTCCCAGTCTGGGCTGTACTTCTCTCATCAAAATTCTTATATGTGCTTTGCCTTTAATCTTTAATGAACAAAATACACATTTTGATAATCAAATAGTAGGTAACCTGTGATTTGAAATAAACAAACGACCAATGCACTAGGCTAACATCGACAAGATGGTTAAAAAAATAAAAACTAAAACAATGCATATATTTTTGATAGTTGATTTAACAATGATAAACTACAACACTTGTGAGAAAAGCTTGCCTATAAATATTTGATCACATAAACACACGACTTACTAATAACAGCTATTACATCTATTTCTGTAAATACATATAATTTTGAATTTAAACCTACTGACCGTATTTTCTATTTCTCATAGCTCTGTCCTTTGCTGATTTTGGCTTTCCTATTTAGATCATATCGGTAATTTGTTCTCTATCAGCTTTTACACACATTTCGGTTCATGGTTTTCCAAATGTTTCGAGTTTATCTGCACTGATGAGCCATAAGTTGTCGAAATGGGCATTTTCAGAAATTAAATTCACAGTAACTTGGTATTTTGTTACTTATTACCACTGGGCCGATACCACTGCTGGTGGACTCTTAGTCCCCGAGGGTATTCACAAACCCAGTAGCCAGTACTTCAGTGCTGGCCCGAAAACCGATTTTATTTGAAAATTTGCAATATCTAAATTGCCGAAAATTTTGTTAAAACCTAAGGAGTATCTCCCTCTTGCTTAGCTCTGTCCTTAGCTGATTTTGGCTTTCCTATTTAGATCCTTTTAGTTACAGTGGGGTGCAGACATAACCTCTCGTCCAAGTTAACTTGGAGAGCAGTCACGAGAACAGCTCAAAGTTAACTTAAAGTTAACTTGGAGCAGACTTAGAGCAGTCTAAGAATCCTGACTGCTCTGGTCCTAGAATCATGTCTGTTCTAGCCATGACCGTTCTGTCTAAGTTTGTTCTAGCCAAGACCGTTCTATCTAAGTGTGCTCTGGCCATGACCGTTTTTCCCAAGTCTGCTCTGGGCACAACTGATTTAGTCCTAGAATTTTTAATGGATATGAAATTGGATTCTGTCAGTTTTTCTTTTTTCTCGAGCCCGAAACGTTTAAATAAAAAAACATAAATAACCCCCTTATTTTACGATGTTTAAAATAATTATTTGTTTCAGTAAACGTAATTTGATAATGATTGACATTTTCCTATAATTAAATTAACGATTTTTTGATAATTATAAATTTACGGGAAACTTTTTGCGATTCAGTTTTCGGGTATATCACAAAAAGGAAAATAACTCTTACATTTTTTAATTTACCTGGATAAACACAGGTAAATAATTATCCTCGAATAACAGCACTTACCGGCAAAATGCAATTTCTTATCCGAATAATTTATTTCATAATTCTAATTTTTATTTAACTTTGTTTTTATAATATAACTTAACTTGATATATATGAAATACGTGTATATGGGACACGTTATGAATATTTACCAGGGCTATGACAAGAGCTGTTAAGAGAGCGATCATAGCTAGAACAGGTCAGCTGAGAGCAGTCATGGCCAGAACAGACTTAGGTAGAACGGTCATTGGTAGAACAGGTCAGATTTCTAGCAATGACCATGACTGGTCAGAGCGGTCAGGATTCTAGAGCAGACTTAGATCTGTTCTAGAGCAGACTTGGTACCTGTTCTAAGTTAACTTAGAGCAGCTTTTATGACTGCTTCAAGTTAACTTTATGAGAGGTTATGTCTGCATCCCACTGTATTTGTTCTCTATCAGCTTTTACACACATTTCGGTTCATAGTTTTCCAAATGTTTCGAGTTTATCTGCACTGATAAGACATAAGTTGTCGAAATGCGCATTTGCAGAAATTAAATTCAAAGTAACTTCGGTATTTTGTTATCTAGAAGTAGATTTTACATTGACTTTTCGCCTCCTGACCACAAAATTACGATCAAAGCATTCAAATTTAAACAAAATGTTAAACTTCATCGGTATTTTGAAATACGAAATAAAGGGATATGGAGTTAATGCACATGAGACATAGTCTTTAGAAATACATGGTAAAACAAAGCAATGGAACAACGCTCTTATTGTAGTTCTTCATCTTGAAGTCACCCTGAGGCCTTCAATAATGAGCATTGCTCATACCTAATACTAAGACGGCCATTAGCACTGGTTTGAGCGAATTGCATTGCTAGATGTCGAGCAATGCTACATCTCTGCCTTTTAACCCAATCCATGTAGTTAAGTTCCGCATATTTAGGTGTTTAGTCCGCACGGAAAAACATTCCGGTACAATACATATCCAAATAAAACCGTAGTGGGGTATAACGTATTCCCAAAATATCAACATTCAGATCTGTTTATAATGAGATCAAACGTCTACTTCTTTAGAATACTAATTGTATTTTGCTTATAAATGTGAGAATAACAATCAAACACCGTTGAAAATGTAAGATTCAGAAATCTCAGACACCCTCGGGTAAGATTTCAATATTTCTCTGACGAGGCTTGCCGAGTCAGAGAACCATTGAAATCTTACCCGAGGGTGTCTGATATTTCTGAATCTTACATTTTCAACGGTGTTTGATTGTTATTCTCACATTTATAAGCAAAATACATGTTTCTTTACAACCAGACTACAGTCGGCGTCCGCCATATCTAAGCAATTTACTATGACGTCGATAACGTCATAATGTATTTCCTCGCGTGAAATTCTTATCTCACCCATGGATTGAGACAAGGATATCTCAAACGGCTAAAAATAGGTACTGGCTTGTCTCAAATGTGAGAATTTCGTTGCTTAATTGTTAAGAATAGTTATGTTTCTCTTTGCTGAAGTCATAGGTAAGAGAAAAACATCACCTGAAATTGTTTTGTTATCTTTCTGTCATTTCTAGCCCATCTGTATCCTAGTGTAATATTTACATCTCCTATTACTGGTTTTCCAAATGTGTACCTGTAAATAATAAAAGACACCTTCATACATCAAAACTTCCAGCTATTTACATTAATATGAAGTGTAAAATTGTTTGGAAACATTTATCAAATATTACAAGACAAATCAATTTCTTATATGCCATCATCTAGACAATTATTATAGTACAGGAATATTAAATTGTGCTTTGCTTATGGTGTTCTTTCATATAAATCACCTCATTTCCTTTTTTCAAATTACTGGGATATGATGCTGATGGTGACACTTTTCTAGTTGTTTTTCAATTATTTTTCTAAAAACATTTTTTGCTTTTACAAAAGTTTATTTTAAATCCAGCAGAACCCATTTGTTTTTAGAATCTTGACCACATTTTCGGTTACAAAAATATTTTTAAGTTCGATTAGAGTGATGACGCAAAATTAACAATATTAAATATGGTCATTTCCTAAATTCTTTGTTTCTGAACCGTCTTTATGGGCTGTAAGTCCTCGAGGGAATTAACCAAGCTCCTAGCAAACATATTTACTCAGTGCAATACGAAATTGATTTATACAATGTAAGGACAGATGCCACTGTTGGTGGACTGTTAGTCCTCAAGGTTATTCACCTACCCAGAAGAAAATACTTCAGTCATGACCCAAATGCCGATTTTATTTGGAAACTTGCAATATCTAAATTTAAGAAAATGTGCTTAAAACTAAGGAGTGTCACCCTCCTAAGGAGTATCTTCTTCTTATATAGCCCTGTCCTTAGTAGATTTTGAACTATCTATTTAGATCAAATTTGTGTTCATGCAGTTTTTACACATACAAATGTATGTGTATGAATTTCCAAACAACATTCACAATAACGTCTGTATGTTCTGATTTTTCTAACCAGTGGGTCGATGCTTCTGCTGGTCGACTGTTAGTCCCTGAGGGTATTCAACAACCCCATGGCAATACTTCGGTTCTGGTCCGAGAGCCGATTTATCTAAATTTAAGAAAAATTGTTTGAAACTAAGGAGTATCGTCCTTTGTAATAGCCTTCCTGACTTAATTTTAGCTTTATTATTTTGATCAAATTGGTAATTTGTTTTCTATCAACTTTATGCATATTTCGTTTTATAAATTTCCATATGTTTTGATTTGATCTGCCCCAAAGAAACATAAGTTGTCGAAATGGTTATATGCAAAAACTTAATTCACATTAACGTCGGTATTTTGCTACTTATGGATCGATGCCTCTGCTGGTGGACTGTTAGTCTTCGAAAGTAGTCGCAAATCCAGTAGCCATACTTCGGTGCTGGTTCATAAACCGTTTTTATATGGAGACTTGTCATTAAAGAAAACTTGCTAAAAGCTAAGAAGTATCTCCCTCTTCATAGCTATGTCCTAAGCTGTTTTTTTTTCTTTCTTTTTTTTCTTTTTTTTTTGCTTTCTTATTTAGATCGTATCAGTAGTTTGTTATATATCAGCTTTCCAATATGGTTTAAACATATTAATTGAACAAACACATATACAGTACATGAACAGTACAAGAATATTAGAATATAATCATACATGATGTCCAATTTTCTGCATTACATTTGACAAGTATGTAATGCAAATGAATACATAGAGAGAGAAATAAATGACTTAACCAGTTTTGACTCGTTAGAAAAATTTTCATATCAAATGTACGTTGAATAAAGCCCATTGCAAATCTATTCGGACTACAATTCTCGGTGTTTATCATTTATCATTAGAGAGAAAGATTACACTACTTTATCCCGATTGTAACCATATTTTATCCACTCTCGATATGTAAAATGCTCGGCAAGCCTCGCAAGTAAATTTTTAGAATTTAAGTATCTCGAGTGGATAAAATATGGTAATGAACGGGACTCTGTGGTGTAATCTATATGTGTCCAACCGTTTTCGCCTTTAAATGATGTGATAAGAAATAAGACACTTACAATGCTTTTATAATAAATATAAAGTATTGGTCTGTTGTCAGTTGTAAAGGTGGTATTATCAAACTGACTTCAAATTTTGGTAAAACTGAAAATGAAAAAAAACATGATATTCTTATATCACATACAAATAATTGTGATTCTATCATATATGACCCTAGAGAAATATGTCATTAAAAATACGGGGACTGAACTCCTCGGAAATTTTCATTGGTTAAACATAGGCAATATTTTACTATCCATAAATGTTGCAAATTAAATATGATTTACTGAACTTTTGACAGAATGCTCAAGTGTAAAAAATGTTTAAAAAAGAAACTGTGCAAATATATTTTGGAGTCAGTGGGCAAAAAAAGGATAATGTTTTTAAATTGATAGAAGATCCGGAAAGGCACACAGAAATAACAAAACATGTCCAGCAATCATCATTGAATAAAAAATATCCACTGTATGTTTTAAACCACCCTTAAAGGTATTCGCCAACATAGTAGTCAAGTACTGAGATGCTGGCACGAAACCCGATTAACTTTGAAATTTGCTATAAGTAAATCTTACCATATTTTGTCTCATGCAAAGTAGAAACTCCGTCATGCGGATCTCTTTCCTCATTTGATTTTGACTTTTGATCTTGTTCATACTGCTCATTTGTATGTTTTATTTCTTGCAGCCAATATATGTGCCGATATACATATATGTAGGACACAAAAAAATTGAAATTCTTGGCTGATTACATGTATGTAAAAGATTTGAGAATTGGGTTTGTGATGGTATATGAAAAAGGGGTTGAAATTTAAATCAACGATTTTCTGTTTTCAATTTTGAGGTGAATTGTCCAAAAGAAAGAAATAAAAGTATTAGCTTCGTTCAATTAATGGTGTATATAGTGCATTTTCTATATAATAAGACTGTAATTGATTATGAACAAATGAAGGGCTATGTATTAGATACAGTACAAGTGTAACAATAGAACTGCCTGGTAACACCCGTTTTACGGATAGTTTTTTTTTGCACAAGTAATCAGGTCAAGGTCCGAGGCCGTCAGGCCGAGGTCCTGACCTGATTACGAGTGCAGAAAAACTATGCGTGTCATGGATGTTACAGGACTGTTCTATATTTACACTTGTGCACTACTCTTGTGATGTGAGTTCGAGCCCAACTTGCGGCAAGGATTTTTGCAATCTTATTTTTCACTGAATACAAAGAAGAAATAAAACTGTTTAATAACGTATCCAACTATGCGAGACATAATTAGGAACGATAACTCTCGTATGTTTGATTACATTCCTGTAATCGTGCAGAGGTAATCGCGTATCATATATGATCATATATTTCTAAGATAGATATATATAATTTTGCAATTTGTGTAATTAGGTTTCAAGGTTTTTTTCTGCCACTTTATAATAAAAAAATAATCTTTTACGAGTTATATCATTTCATTGTACAATTTACCCTTAAACCTGATTTTCTATTAATTCTTCCTTTTAGATACCAATTAAATTAATTGATAATTATAAACTATAAATGACAAAGTTCAAAATATGTTTTTGTGAAGTCATATGATTGACACTTGTTCCTGCAACAATTTTTGTGATCTACCTCAATTAACTTATTAACTACTGTACACGGTTGTATATTGAAGTACATGGTTGTATATTGACAATAATTCGACACCTGTCAGACAACAGTTACACTGCATTGGAATAAACAATTAATTCAGTTATAACAGTTGACAAATTAACAAGGTATCCAAGGCCTGACAGGTGACAAATGAAACTATACGAGACATAGAAAAGATTTCATACTTCTCTGAAATGATGTATGTGGATATTTTAACAGGGACAATATATTTTGTCCCGCTTTTAACCAGAGACATCTTTTGTAATAACCTTTTCTATGTTTTAAAATCATGTAAAGTTTTAAGAATAAAAAAAACAAACAAACAAACAAACAAACAAATCTTCAAATCGAATGAAAAGATTATCAAAACCACGATAATTTTCTGATGGAAACTACTACATCGAGTGAGCGGTTGCCATCTTGAATGAGAACGATTTACATGATATACACCGAAATTTGACAATTTTAAAGTCAAAATGGAACTAGTTTCCTCAATACCTAAACTGAC